>SJYT01019566.1:815959-846568 GCA_006410635.1 Cephalophus harveyi | reverse complement strand
CTTATATGCAGAGTACATCATGAGAAACGCTGGACTGGAAGAAACACAAGCTGGAATCAAGATTGCCGGGAGAAATATCAATAACCTCAGATATGCAGATGACACCACCCTTATGGCAGAAAGTGAAGAGGAGCTAAAAGGCCTCTTGATGAAAGTGAAAGAGGAGAGTGAAAAAGTTGGCTTAAAGCTCAACATTCAGAAAAAGAAGATCATGGCATCTGGTCCCATCACTTCATGGGAAATAGATGGGGAAACAGTGGAAACAGTTATGGAATAGGAAGATTATAAATATAAAATCTCATGCATAATGAAGGTCTACTCTGATCCATTTAGAACATTACTTGGCACACCATGTGTTCAATACTGTGCACTGTGCCCCTTTTTTCCCATTTTACAGTTGAGTAAATTTAGTTCACGTATTTGTGTGTCGCAAAGATAGTATTCAATGCTTGCTGGAGTTCATCTGATTTCAACACTTGTGTTTTCAACCATTATGCTATATTGTTTCCAAGTCTCTCAAAAATCTTTAAAGTTATAACCTTTTGTGACGATATAATGGCTTCCCATGTGGTGATAGAGATGCAAGAGACACATGTTTGCTCCCTGGGACAGGAAGATCCCCTGGAGGAGGAAAGGGCAACTCACTCCAGTATTCTTGCCTGGAGAATCCCATGGACTGAGGAGCCTGGTTAGCTACAATCCATGGAGTTGAAAAGAGTCGGAAGTATTTGAGCATGAACAACCGTATAATATTTTATCATCCTGATATATAATTTCCTTAAACTATTTCTATAATATTAAGGATGTAGGTAGGTTTCTTTCTGTTTAATTAAACAGATAGTTCTGTGATGAGTTGTATGCTTTTATCATTTTGCTTCTATTGAAATTCTCAGGAATAATAATCTAACTCAGGTGATTAAACATCATTAGGGCTCCTGCTACATGTTGTAATTTTGTTTTCCACAAAGGGACTGTTTTGATTCATTTCACCAGCATTGATTCATTGTATCAATTAACCAAAATCACATCAGCATGTTCTAAAATTGTTACTACTGTTATCAGCATAAGTAATTTCTTGAATTTGTTTTAATTTTAATTTCTTCATTTTGGATAAATACCATATGTATGTTTTTTCTATTTGTATTTGAATATCTGTAATATTTTTTCCTCCTATAATGTTTGCAATTTTTCTATTTTATATACATTTATATTTTCTGTATGTTGAAGAAAAACTTAGTGGGCATGAGTTTGAGCAAGCTCTGGGAGATGGTGATGGATAGGGAAGCCTGGCATGCTGCAGTCCATGGGCTTGCAAAAAGTCGGACATGACTGAGCAACCAACACTTTCTTTTCCCTTTTGTAAAATGTGTCTCAGGTAGGGTAACTGTGTTAGTCTTCTTGAGCTGCCACAACAAAATACCACAGACTGGATGGCTTACACAACACACATTTATATTTTCACAGTTCGGAGGCTGGATGTTTAAGACCAAGGTGCCAGCAGGTAGGTTTTGGTGAGGCGTATCCTCCTGGCTTGCAGACAGGTGCCTCTTTTCCATCTTCTCTCTATATGCTTGCAGACAGCAAGAGTGAGCGAGAGAGCTCTCTGTTGTCTCTCCCTCTTTTTGTTTTTATTTATTTCAAAAAAATATTTATTTATTATTTATTTGGCCGCGTCGAGTCTTAGTAGTGGCACACAGGAGCTTTGCTGCACTAGGCTGGATCTTTGGCTCCGCACACGGACTGTTTAGTTGCCGTGCATAAGCTCCAGAGTGCTTAGGGCTTCAGTAGTTGCAGTGCTTGGGCTTAGTTGCTCCTCCGCAAGTGGGCTCTCAGTTCCGGACCAGGGATTGAACCCACCTCATCTGCATTGCAAAGTGGATTCTTAACCCCTGGATCACCAGGGAAGTCCCTCTTCCTCTTTTTATAAGGATACCGGTCCTGTTGAATTAGGACCTCATTTATCTTTAGAGGCCCTATCTCCCAAATGGTCATTCTGGGGATTAGGGTTTCAATATGTGAATTTTGCAGAGACACAACTCAATCTATAGTAGTCACTAACTGCATTCAGTGAGTGCTACCACGGCAGTACAAAAAATGCTGTTGGAACTCTGATTTCAGTGGAGCTGGGGATTGAAGGTCATGAAGCTTGAGGACCTTTCCTGTCTCTTTCCCTAGCTTTCACACCATGCCCTAGGCACACTGGCTTTCTTCCATTTTTCCTCCAGCAGACACCCCATTCCTTCCTTGGGCCTCCCGATTCCATGAGACACTCCTCTTGTTCTTTGAGGGGCCAGCTCCTTTATCATCAAAGTCTTAACTCTGCAGCCCAACCAAAAGCTCCCTTCTGTCACTGTGCTGTTTTGTTCTCTGCGTGGCACTTTTACCGTCTCTGGAAATTGGCTTCCTAATTTATTTGCTTGTTTACTGTCTGTCTTCCTCTCGGTAGGATATGATCCGTGTAAGAACAAGGGCCTTCTCTGGCGTGTTGCTTCTGCTCCTACAATATTGCTTGTCACATACTAGGCTCTCTAAATTATTTGTTCAATGATGGAAGCCAATACAGAAATTTCAGATTGTCTCAAAAACAAAATGAAAAGGAGTAGCTTTGCCACAAATGTAACAGATATCGAGGTGATCATTTATATCAAAACAAGGTTCCTGTTTGAGATTTAACCTGGTTACTGACATACAACATGCAAGCAGTGAAGACTTGAGTTACCCCTTAGGGATTCTACTGCATTTTCTGAAACGTCAAGCATTATGCTCAATTTGTGTGCTACACAATTTCTCCAGCTTTGGCTGTTATCTGGGACAACAAGAAGGAATTAATTTCTAAGGTTAAAATTTAAGAAAATGAAACTTTTCTTAAGATCAGAGATACTGCCACACTAAGATTTAAGATGATTTGAATTATGCAGCAAGCTTTATACTATACAGGGAAGCGTTCTAGCCCACAGGTGCCATTCCCTGGCCAATTATTCCTTTTATTTTTTTTATTGAATGCGGGGAATGCAGTTGATGCTATTGAAAACATTAACAGAGGCTTGTCTCTGTTTGATGGCTGTTCCTTCTAGACAGAAAATACAAAACAATTAAGGTGGAAACATGTAGCACCTAAAGGAAGCAAACAATTTAAAGGTGTACAACTTGTTAGCTGGCATTTCTCTTATTCGTCCCAAACAGGTAAACAGTTGACCCTATTTAGTTGTTGATGTACAGAATCAGTTTGTCCCTTCTTCTAATCTCATCAAGATTTCAGTGGTGCACTTGTTTTATTTTGCTATCACTTGTTTCATTTTGTTATATATATTGAAAGGAATTATGTTTTGAAGACTAAGCTATATATATACATAGAATTAATAAGATGTGTCATCAAAATCTTTGGTTTACATTATATCCAGTTTTGCCTATGCATTTTAAAGCTTTTGTCAGCAAGGAGGTTAAAAAATAGAATAAAACATTTATGCAATATATTGAACCAGTATGTGGAAACACTCCAGGTGAGATATTTAACTCCAACTTCTATCACTCTTGTGTTAGTTATAAGCTTTTACTAATCCAAATTAGGTTCACAAGCAAGCTGATATACATGTCTTATTTTATGAAAATAAAGTATGCTTAAGGAAGCACTTGTTTTCCCCAAATAGGTTTCTTGAGGTGATAAAATAAGGACATAAGTTGAATATATTTATTTTGTTGTCTTTAAATGCATTTTATGTTGAGAAGGAAAGTGTTAGTGGCTCAGTCGTGGCCGACTCTTTGTGACCTCGTGGACTATACAGTCCATGGAATTCTCCAGGACAGAATACTGGAGGTGGTAGCCTTTCTTTCTCCAGGGAATTTTCCCAACCCAGGGATTGAACCTGGTCTCCTATACTGCAGGCAGATTCTTTACCATCTGAGCCTCCAGGGAAGCCCAGTGGAGTAATAAATGTGAAAACACTGAGTGAGATACTAACCTTTCACTAGATCTTAACCAGAACAGTTTCCTTAGAACAAATTCAGACCTCTCTCTTTGTCATTGACTTGTTGGGAACTCAAGGATAACCATTTCACCAATTTTCTTTATCTTTGTTTTAAGTAATACAGGAAGAAGTGTGGCAGCAGAGAGATTTAAGATCTCAAGGGAAAAAATATCTTGCCCTGGAGTGTGAGGGACTTGAAAAGTCTGAGGAACATTAAGAAGCCTAAAAGGTTTCTCCCCTTACATTTCTTCATTTTGATAGGCTAAATCTGCAAACTGTAAGAGAACCAGTTAATACAATAAGTTTAAACAAACAACAGGCCAGCTCAATAGGAAAAGAAAGACTAGATTGTAGCTTGACTAAATTGAATCATCTGGTAAAATTGGTTAAAACAGCAGTTGAATTGTTTAATTTCTTATGGGTTCACCAGTGGATACCTGGGGTTCCTTGACTTCAGCCCACACAGCTTGCTTGCTTACTGCAGCTGCTGCTCCTCTGAGGAGGACCAAGGCTGCTGCAATCACCCTGGCTCTGTGTGTGTGTGTGTGCACATGCTTGTGCTTGCCCTTCGGTAAGAAAGCCGCGCCCAAAGTGTAAGGTCAGTCGATTCAGTGGTGTCAGTCAGTTCATTTGCTTAGTGGTGTCCGATTCTTTGTGACCCCATGGACTGCAGCACACCAGGCTTCCCTGTCGTCACCAAATCCTGGAGCTTGCTCAGACTCATGTCCATCGAGTTGGTGATGCCATCCAACCATTTTATCCTCTGTCATCCCCTTCTCCTCCTGCCTTCCATCTTTGCCAGCATCAGGGTCTTTTCCATCGAGTCAGTTCTTGGCATCAGTTAAGCTCTTCTTTATCCTCTAGTGGGCAGTAGAGGTCAGGCTGTAACTTTACCCAACCCCCAAAGTTGCAGGGACCTAGAAAGAGAAAATCTAGACTGAGAGTAACTTATCACAATTATACAGCTTTAGACACCATCTGGCTGCTGCCTGCCTCTCTATGTGGTAGAGGCCAGCATTCCATTTCCATGACCTTTCCTTCTACCAGAAGTATGCCAGGTGTCTTCATAACTTGGAATTCCAGCGTTACTGACTTCCACACCCAGATAAAGGGGCATGGAATTCCCTTAATCTAATCACATTCCACTGACTTTTCCTTCTGTCCTATGATAGACCTCTTCCCAGGAAGACTGGAAGTAGGCTTCTTTTCCCTAGAGAAGATCCTATTTTCACCCTTAAAAGGTTGATTTGGCTTCCAGCAACACAATTTTTCAAAGTCTACATCAACATATTTTTACAAAATATGTTTCATTCATATTGGAATGATACCATGTGTGGGATAACATTATCCATCTACATTATCCAGGTTGTAATTTAGTCACCAAGTTTTCCAAAAAAATTCTTGGTGTACAATTCACTCGTCTAGTTAAGACTGAAATATCAGCATATGTTTGTATATTTTACTGAGTTAATGTGTACATCCCATCCAAACCACACACTTTCAATTTTTATTATGGTATTTATCAAAAAGTTCTTAAAGAACTTTTGTATGTTAATTAATGTTTCTATTATGATTCTTTTAAAATGGGATACTGTTCTAATTCAGGCAGTGATGCCTAAAAAAGATTGTCTTTTGATCCAATATGACAGGATAAAGAAGATAATTATTGAAGTAATAGCATCCCAAGATGCTGACTTTAACTTTTGTATTGACAGTTGAAATTTCTTATAATTTAGAAAATGGGTAGTGATGATTCTTTCATACCCAAATATGCTAATGTTGCTTTAATAAAAGATATTTGAGAAAAAGTTGTTGGAAAAAAAAAAAAAAAAAAATAGACTAGAACATAAATAGCGAAAGCATATCAGGGAATGTTGTCACCTTGTACAACCAGTCTGGGGGCTATAAATAACACAAATAACTGGAGCAGAATTGAGTGCTCTTTACAGCCTATGAAATAAGATCTAAGAGCAGAACCCCATGATTGTGGTGGGTAAAATCAATTTAACTGCTTGAATTTGAAATTAAGTGACCTCGGATGGATTCAGATTCCTTTAAAGTGGAGTAAACGTGATTCACTTACAAAAACTCAATTGTCAATCCAAATAAAAACTGAAGAAAGAAGCGTCTTTTCAAATCCTTTGTCCTTGGCCCTATTCAGTGTTCCCTGAGGGTGTTAGTGACTCTGGTTAAGACATCATAGAATTAAATACCTGCAGAGGTTTAAAGATGCTTTTAGGTTTGCCCAGTCCAGAAGGAAGGTAGGAGAGGGCATATGCACATTACATTTCTCATGTCCAAGGCCAGGGAAGCACTTGAGAAGATAAGGAACCTATGCTGGAAGAGCAAACCCCAACAGGCAGAAGATCAGTCAGGGAAGTCCAAGAGGAGATCTGAGCCTTTTGGCGAGGGGCGAAGAAGCAAATACATGAGCAATGTCTCAGGATGACAAGTGTTTGAGGCCATCTAGGTTGCTTCCCTGATGGCTAAGATGGTAAAGAATCTGCCTGCAGTGCAGGTTCCATCCCTGGGACTGAGAAGATCCATGAAGGAGGGCATGGCTACCCACTCTGATATTCTTGCCTGGAGAATCCCATGGGCAGAGGAGCCTGGCTGGCTATAGTCCATAGGGCTGCCAAAAGTCTGACACGACTGAGTGAATAACATTTTCACTTTGTTTTTTCATGTTTCTTCCTGCCTCTGTTCTCAGCCAGCAGGAGAGAGATGTGACCTGTTGGAACCCAGTATGGAAAGGGCCTCTGTATCCCTCCCATGCCAAGGGAGTTTAGCTCCCAATCTTTTTCTACAGCCCAGCCCTGGAAGATAGTGAGAGGAAACTAGTTTATGGGCTGTGGTGGGGAAATATTTATTAAAACAGCTTAAGTAATAATGATAGCTAACATTTACTGTTTACTGTTAAGTGTTTTACAGACATCATTTAACTTTCATAACAACCCCATGAGGTTGGTTTGATGATCCTTTTTAAGATGGAGAAATTTGGGCTTACAGAGGTTAGAAGCATGTATCTTCAATACAATATGGGGGTAGAGATTTAAATTTAGATCGATTCCATATTCTGCATTCTTAACAACAATGACCTACTGTCTCTCAAGTAGCAACTAGACAAGTCAATGAACTTGACTACTTATCTGATTCCAGAGTGTATTTCCTCTTCTAGAAGTCTTTTAGCTGCACCATTGGTTTCTGGAAGCCCCTCTGTTCTTTTGTTTGAACCAGGTATAAACCTAGGCAATTAAGAGCATATGAAATCAATGGGAAAGTAATTTATTTGTCACCTAGGGTTACTAGGAAAAGAAAAGTTTCAAAATTGATTACAGCCTTATGAATTTTTATAAATCCATTAGTATAGTGATTGGAAAAAAATTAAGACTATAATATTGTTCATAAATAAGAACTAACTGACTAAAAAGACAACTGATGGTACCATTACTGCAGTTGCAAAGTTTAATACAGTTATTAAAAGGTAGACAACTTTTATGGATGGGTGATGATCCAAATTTGTAAGTCTCTTATCATTAATACCAAACCACTCAAGGTAATAATAGTTGTTTCTTTTGCTGAATTCATATAAGCACATTTTTGTGACAAATTATACATTACTTTTCACTTTCATGCATTGGAGAAGGAAATGGCAACCCACTCCAGTGTTCTTGCCTGGAGAATCCCAGGGATGGGGGAGCCTGGTGGGCTGCCGTCTATGGGGTCACACAGAGTCGGACACGACTGAAGCGACTTAGCAGCAGCAGCATACATTACTTTGTGTCATCTCTTGTGGGTGTAAACAGACATCTCCCTTTTGATTGCTGATTGAAATCCCAGTTTTCTTCAGGTGTCCATCCCTTCCCTAGCATCATCTTAGTTCCCTCATCAGAGTTTAATTTAGAACATGTTTTATGACCCAATTTTGATCACTGGGATGCAGAGGGAAGTAGTTGGATGCTTCTGGGGATGGTTTCTTTGCTGTTAAAAGAGAGACACATAAGAAGAGATGCTTTTCTTTCACTGGATACTCTTGTGTCTGGATGTGATTACTGGAATAGTTGCAGCCTTTTTGCAACCACGAGTGAGACATTCTGAGAAGAGCTGGGTAGTAAGATGGGAAAATATTGGGTCCTTGATGTCCTACTAAATTTTCAATCTTGAAAGTCAACAGGGTTATAATGTATGAAATAAATACATTCCTGCTGTGAATCATTCCTTTTTTGTTGTTGTTGTTGTTATTTGTAGCTCAAAGCCTCCTAACTGGTATTGAGGACATCTCTATTCCTTTTATCATTGAAGGGCATTTATTTTATCAGAGAAACTTGTATTTGTTTGGTATAATCTTTCAAAAATAAATTTAAGTTTGCTATTGTTTATCATTCTATGAACTGTGCATTCCCTAAGTTAAGTAGATGGTAAGA
Organism: Cephalophus harveyi; assembly: GCA_006410635.1. NCBI lineage: Eukaryota > Metazoa > Chordata > Mammalia > Artiodactyla > Bovidae > Cephalophus > Cephalophus harveyi. Next base: position 838,179 of record SJYT01019566.1, on the reverse strand, counting down.
TGACCTGAACACATCTCTGCTAAAAAGAGAAAAAAAGTAAATCAGAGGGAGTAGAGAAATAGGCAGAAATCAAAATAGAGAGTCTGACATTAAAGGATCGTATAAACTTTATATGTAATCCACATGTTTAGAAAGAGTTAAATGATATTTACTCTTTCTAAAAAAAATTGGGCTTGTTTTGAAAAAGTCCTTTGTTCAGTGATCTTGTCAATTAGCATTTAACACACATTAGCATTTACTCTGCATAAACATTTACTTTGGGTACTCTGCTCACGCCTAGCTTTACCATTCAGTTTCTGCCTAGGGAAGGCTACAGTTAAGCAGATGAAGTAAGATGCGTGTATTTTATTTATTTCTGTGCAACAATTTACCTAAAATTTAGCAGCTTAAAATGCTTATCTCTGTCTTTGTGAATCAGGAACCCAGGCATGGTTAGCTGGGTCCTAAGTTTCAGGGTCCCTCACAAGGCTGAAATCAGGCATTAGCCAAAGCTTGGTGGCATCTGAAAGTTTGATTGGAAAGAAAGTTCCACTTCCAAGCTTACTCACATGGTTGCCAGTAGAATTCGGTTCTTTCAAAGCTTTTGGATTGAAGGCTTCAGTTCCTAGTTGGAGTTTAGCCTTAGGCTACCCACAATGCCTGCCACGTGGTCCTTTACAATGGGACATCCCACTCTATCAAAGTGTGCCATCTGAGAAGGCAATCGAGAGAGCCTGCCAGCAAGACTGTGGTCTCAGGCTTGTATAACTAAGAAATGATGCCACATCGCTTTGTTACCTCATATTCTTTTCCTAGAAACAAGTCGCTATGTCTAGCCCATGCTCAAGGAAAGAGAATTAAACAAGATAATGAATATCGAAAAATGGGAATCATTGGAGGTCATTTTCTAAATCTGCCTTCTATATATGATACATATATAAATATGTTTGATACAGAGCAACAAATGATGCATTTCAAGGGAATAAAGCAAAATAGGAATGCACAAGGGTGAGGAACTAATTCTGGCTGGAGGCACAGAATGAAGATCGGACATAAAGATTTGACTGCTGGAGCCAGGCTACTTATCTTACACTCCAGCTTGTATGGCACATGCATGTGTCATGTGCAAAAGCAATGGCAAAATTGCTGTTCTGGGCAAGTAAGGCTCACTGAAGCATTATGAATAGAGGAGTAACCCCTCACAAAAGATTCGTGTGGGAATTCATAAGGCAGAATGGAGGAGTAATCTACAGGCGAAGAGGCCAAGTGAAGGAGGGGCTGCAGGAATGAGAAAGAGGGATAAGGGCAAATTGTCTTTGGGTTGTGAGGTGTCAAAGGATGGGCTATGTTAGAGAGACATTGAAAGGAAGGAACAGTTCTGTTAGTGAGAACTGAAGTGTCTGTTACTTGAAAAGGACAACTCGAAGATAACACATTCTGACCCTGGAAGCCTGGGCTAATGGCTAGTCCTGTTAGTGAAATAGGGCAATCAGAACGTTGAGGCTCTGCTAGAGAGTCTATCAAATTACTACTTAGAATAACTTTATCTCCTGACCAAACTTATATTAGTAGGAGTCTTGTTTTCAGGCAAATGGGCAAAGACAAAGATTAGTAAGCCACACTAAATATTGGCTATTCCAGAAGACTGTAAATTGTATTATCATCATCATTGCAGAGCTGGGATTTTGTTTCTCCAATTCCCTGGACTGAATTTCTGCCTAAATAAATAGCCATCAGATGACATTATGGGGCAATTTATCATAGGGTATTATAGATAATCAATTTACAAAGCATTTGGGAAAATTTTCCTGAAGCTGTTTTATTGGCTACTATTAGTGTCACATGTCAACCATCTATTATTTTGGATTTGCAATGGCAGCTAGTCTTTTATAAGAAATCTAATCAATTTGGTGCACAGAGGCTTATTATTGAGGTAAAATTCACACAACGAAGATTCTTTAATTCCAATAAGAGTACACCATGGTTTTAGATTCCATTAGTGTAGCAATATATAGTTACAATTGTACATAAGCAGGGAGGGTGATTTTGATCGATAAACTCTGATGGTTTAATTCAAGAGTATGTTAGAAAATGAGAAAAATGGAGTTTTGGAAAATGGCATTTGTCTTTATAGTTGTAGGACTATACATGGAAATAATCATCTCAGCTTTTTATGAGAGACAAAGCCATCAGCCAGACTACAAGCATTCCTCAGCCTCACAGCAGAACCTCTACAAAGGGTCAACATTAGAGCAAACGCTCACACATCTTGTTCCCAGGTTGGTAACAAAGTCTAGTCTGTGTGTTTGTTGGAACTTTGCCTCAGCCAAAGCCAGGATTCTCTGGAATATGTAACACAGGCTGTTCTTAAAATAAGCTTAACAAAATGGCAATAAACGAAACTAATAAGATATAGCTTTTGGTTGTGCAAATTAATTGCCATGTAAGTAACAAAAGGAGGCCAGAGACCTAGAAATCCGTCCGGAAAAGACAATCAAGACCTTGGGTTTAGATGAAGATATGGTTAAATTCAGGTTGGCAAGATACCCTGGAGAAGGGAATGGCAACCCACTCCAGTATTCGTGCCTGGAAAATTCCACAGACAGAAGAGCCTGGCAGGCTACAGTCCATGGGTTGCAAAGAGCTGGACACTGAGTGACTTAACATTTTCACTTTCCTTTCTGTGGGGTTATATTTTGGGTTCCAAAATCACTGCAGATAGTGACTGCAGCCATGAAATTAGAAGACACTTGCTCCTTGGAAGGAAAGCTATGACCAACCTAGATAGTATATTCAAATGCAGAGACATTCCTTTGCCAACAAAGGTCTGTCTAGTCAAGGCTATGGTTTTTCCAGTGGTCATGTGTGGATGTGAGAGTTGGACTATAAAGAAAGCTGAGCGCCAAAGATTTGATGCTTTTGAACTGTGGCGTTGGAGAAGACTCTTGAGAGTCCCTTGGACTGCAAGGAGATCCAACCAGTCCATTCTAAAGGAGATCAGTCCTGGGTGTTCATTGGTAGGAATGATGCTAAAGCTGAAACTCCAGTACTTTGGCCACCTCATGCGAAGAGTTGACTCTTTGGAGAAGACTCTGATGCTGGAAGGGATTGGGGGCAGGAGGAGAAGGGGACGACAGAGGATGAGATGGCTGGATGGCATCACCGACTCGATGGACATGAATCTGAGTGAACTCCGGGAGATGGTGATGGACAGGGAGGCCTGGCATGCTGCAATTTATGGGGTCGCTTACTCTTTGGAAGAAAAGTTATGACCCACCTAGATAGCATATTCAAAAGCAGAGACATTACTTTGCTGACTATGGTCCATCTAGTCAAGGCTATGGTTTTTCCAATAGTCATGTATGGATGTGAGAGTTGGACTGTGAAGAAGGCTGAGTGCCGAAGAATTGATGCTTTTGAAGTGTGGTGTTGGAGAAGACTCTTGAGAGTCCCTTGGACTGCAAGGAGATCCAACCAGTCCATTCTGAAGGAGATCAGCCCTGGGATTTCTCTGGAAGGAATGATGCNGGGCGGGGACGGCTGCGAGGCTTCTAGTGTTGAGGTCTTTTTGCATAAAGCAATGCTCTTGATTCACTTTTGTTCACAGTTCTTATTTGACCACCCTGGATCCGCTCAGTTCTCGTGAAATTGTCTCTGAAGATGGAAGGATTAGTATTCACCGTTTTCTAAAACTTATTTCTTAAGGAGGTAACACAAAATCTTGACATCTGAGAGATTTATATGTTCATGAAGTTTCACTGCTGCTGCTAAGTCGCTTCAGTCGTGTCCGACTCTGTGCGACCTCACAGACGGTAACCCACCAGGCTCCTCCGTCCATGGGATTTTCCAGGCAAGAGTACTGGAGTGGGGTGCCATTGCCTTTTCTGGAAGTTTCCCTGTAAGAGGCAAATGTGTCCCTCTCCTTGCAACCACATGAACTGTAGCCCGCCAGGCTCCTCTGTCCATGCGATTCTCCAGGCAAGAATACTGGAGCGCCTGTTCACTTCTCCGGGGGATCTTCCCCATCCAGTGATTGAATCCAGATCTAGATTGCATGCAGATTCCCTCTCCTTGCAACCACATGAACTGTAGCCCGCCAGGCTCCTCTGTCCATGCGATTCTCCAGGCAAGAATACTGGAGCGCCTGTTCACTTCTCCGGGGGATCTTCCCCATCCAGTGATTGAATCCAGATCTAGATTGCATGCAGATTCTTTACTATCTGAGCAACCAGGAAAGCCCAAGAAGCAAATATTATCTTACAAAAGGAGAAATCTCATTATTTTGTCTTCTGAGATTCTCAATGCTCTGCAGGATTTAAACTGGTGAAAAAGATGTGAAAAGAAACGTGTCCAATGCATTTGCTGGTTAGTCTTAGGTGAGGAGGCTCAGAAGGCTGGCAGCTGTGAACTTGACGCAGTATCTTTGCCCACTTTCAGTCCAGTCTTGCCCTATCTTCCCCTCCGTGACTTTTAAAAATACAACTTCCCCGAATTGTTGTTCAGTTGCTAAGTCACGTCCAACTCTTTGAGACTCTATGGACTCCCGAATGCCAGGCCTTACTGTCTCTTACATCTCCTGAAATTTGCCCAAGTTCATGTCCATTGAATCAGTGATGCCATCCAACCATCTCATCCTCTTCCGCCTTCTTCTCCTTTTCCTTTTTCCCCCAATTAAGGGCATGTTATGACTTAATTGTAAATTGTGATGAGATCCTTAATTACTGAAATATATTTAAACATTTTCAAACTAGAGAGAAAGAAAAGAGTTAATTTCTCAAAAGTTTACTTTGATTTTTTAATGATAATTTTTGGTTTTTAGTAGTGCTATAGAAAGTGTAGTTTCACTCTAGAATATTTGGAAAATGCATAGCACTGACAAGAGGAGAAGGGGATGACAGAGGATGAGATGGCTGGATGGCATCACCAACTCAATGGACATGTGTTTGAGTTAACTCCTGGAGTTGGTGATGGACAGGGAGGCCTGGCATGCTGCGATTCATAGGGTCGCAAAGAGTCGGACTTGACTGAGTGACTGAACTGAACTGACAAGATGAAAATTAAGTTTAGTCATCATCATCCTTGCTCCATCAGAGGTAGAGTGTTAGCATGTTTATGTGTTTTCCTCTAGTCTCTTCTCTCTGTTACATCAAATTTGTGAGTAGTTAGAAAAGTTAGCTTCATATCTTCTAAATATTTTTGTGACCTACTTGATTTTACTTCATATGAGTGCTTTCCAACATCATTGCAAAGCTTTGTAAAAATCTGTTGCATAGAGGTAATACAACTTATCTAAGTATTTCCCTTTCTGTTGGACACTAGTTAATTTTAATATTTCACATTTATAAATATAGCTTCCTATTTTCTTTGATCGCCAATATTCCTGATTTAAACTGGAGACGATATTATTTCCTGATAGATCCCTGAAAGTAGATTACTGTGTGAAAGGGTGCAATCATGTTTAAGGATCTGGATATATGGTGTTCTGTGCTAAGTTGCTTCAGTTGTGTCCAACTGTTTGCCATCCTATGGACTGTAGCCCACCAAGCTCCTCTGTCCATGGGATTGGATTCTCCAGGCAAGAATACTGGAATGGGTGGCCATGCCTTCCTCCAGGGAATCTTCCCAGTCGAGGGATCGGACCCATATCTCCTGTATTTCCAGACTGGTCCCACTAGTACCCTCTGGGAAGCCCAAGATCTAGATACCTACTGCCAAATTGCTATACAGATAGATTGTATCTACTTCCTCTTCATTTGTAGTGCATGAGAATTTTCATCTCACTGTACTTGTCTCAGGATTTATCATTAAAATATTAGAAAAAAATCATACTTATTTTGGTTTAATTTCTATTTCTTTAATGAGAAGCAAAATGGAACTTTCTTTTTCCATAAAAATGTACCATTCATATTTCTTCTCCAGCTTAAATGTCTTGCATGCTTCTAAAGGCTCCATTTTATCCTCCTTCTGTTCAGAGTGGTTGGAAAGGTAAAATCCATTGTGCCCCTTGTTCCTAAATGTGAATTGGGTTGTATCAGTTAGATACACAAGAATGAGTTTTGAAAGGTGAAAATGGGAGTCGATGGCACTTTTCTGTGGCGGCTGGTGGAAACTGGCCTCCAACATGTGGGTGTTGGGAATGCCCAGATTCCACATTCCATAGTCAGAAGAGCCTGGCAGGCTATGGCCAATGGGGTTGCAAAGAGTTGCACACGACTGAGTACACACACGTGCACATTTCACGGTCTAGTCACCAGTTTCACAGATGCAGGGTGCTTATGATGTAGGCAGCTAAAGTCTCAGCAGAGCAAAATTTGGGTCCTCGCTGCACTAGTATTTATGATCTTCAAGGAGAAAGCCTTATTGTGGCTCTCTGATTTCCTTTTCTTCAACCATTCCAAAGATTTTGAAGGTATATAATATTCTCTCTTAAACTCCCTTCTTTTATAAATATACAAAGTGGGTACTGTTTACTGCATGGAAACATGGCTGATACATCATTTGTTCCTCAAGTCTTCAGGATTCTTTCCTATGGCATGGTTGTGTGGGTCTATGTACACATTTTACTGAGGACTTTTAGTGACATTTTTTGCATAGCAATGCAAAAAATGAAAGTATTTAATAGCCCTCTTCATAAAGAGTTTTTAGTTACTATACCCTAATCTTAGTATTAATATATCTATTAGTATCCTTTATTTCCCCTTCCATGGGGTCACAAAGAGTCAGATATGACTGAGGGCACACACAAGGATCACAGTCTTGTAGTGTGGAAGGAGCTTGCTTAACTCAGTGAAGCTATAAGTCATGCTGTGCAGGCCCACCCAAGACAGTTGGGTCATAGTGAAGAGTTCTGAGAAAACATGGTCCACTGGAGAAGGAAATGGCAACCCACCCCAGTTTTCTTGTGCCATGGATGGCATGAAAATGCAAAAAGATATCACTCCAGAAGATGAGCACCCTCAGGTCGAATTGGAAGGAGCTTGCTTAACTCAGTGAAGCTATAAGTCATGCTGTGCAGGCCCACCCAAGACAGTTGGGTCATAGTGAAGAGTTCTGAGAAAACATGGTCCACTGGAGAAGGAAATGGCAACCCACCCCAGTTTTCTTGTGCCATGGATGGCATGAAAATGCAAAAAGATATGACTCCAGAAGATGAGCACCCTCAGGTCGAAAGGTGTCCAATATGCTATTGAGGGCAATTACAGATGTAAGAGTTGGTCCATAAAGAAGGCTGAGGACCACAGAATTGATGCTTTTGAATTGTGGTGTTAAAGAAGACTCTTGAGAGTCCCTTGGTTAGCAAGGAGATCAAAAAAAGTCAATTAGGGCATCAACCCTGAATATTCATTGGAAGGACTGATGCTGAAGCTGAAGCTCCAATATTTTGGCCACCTGATGTAAAGATCCAACTCAGGAGAAGAGGGTGGCAGAAGATGAGATGATTAGATAACATCACTGGTTCAATGGACATGACTTTGAGGAAACTCTTGTAGATGGTGGAGGACAGAGGAGCCTGGCGTGCTGCAGTCCATGAGGTCGCAAAGAGCTGGACACGACTTAGCAACTGTACAACAGCAACAACAATCCTTTATTTACTTTATGATTTTTTTAAAATTTCTATTTTCTAGATCCTATCTCTTCTCTTTAAGCTCTGTCTTAATTGCCCTTACGATTTAAAAATTATGAAACTTATTTTGGCTTTTGACATGTTTTAGAAAACAAAAATCATAGTCATTTTAGAATCTAAACTTTTTACCTTTATCATTAGTATGTTTTCATATCTGTTAGGGAAGCTCCCGAAGAAGGCAATGGCACCCCATTCCAGTACTCTTGCCTGGAAAATCCCATGGACAGAGGAGCCTGGTAGGCTGCAGTCCATGGGGTTGCTGAGTCGGACACGACTGAGTGACTTCACTTTCACTTTTCACTTTCATGCATTGGAGAAGGAAATGGCAACCCACTCCAGTGTTCTTGCCTGGAGAATCCCAGGGACGGGGGAGCCTGGTGGAGTGCCGTCTCTGGGGTTGCACAGAGTCGGACACGACTGAAGTGACTTAGCAGCAGCAGCAGCAGGGAAGCTCCTCCTTGTTTTTCTTTAACGGTCTTTTTTGGGTATTCATATAATTTATTTTCTTCAGATGAGCTTGAGAAATATGTTGTCAAGTACTTAAAAATAAGCCATAAACTAGTTTTGGAATTATTGACTTTTGTATATTGCTGAATCTTTCCATCCATTAATATGGCTTACTCATCATTATTCAAGTCTTTTTTTCATCAGAAAAGAAATTCAGAAAGTGAAAGTCACTCAGTTGTGTCCAACTCTTTGTGACCCTTGTGGACTGTAGAGCCCATGGAATTCTCCAGGCCAGAATACTGGAGTGGGTAGCCTTTCCATTCTCCAGGGGATCTTCCTGACCCAGGAATCGAACCAGGGTCTCCTGAACTGCAGGAAGATTCTTTACCTACTGAGCTATCAGGGAAGCCCAAAGCATCAATTCTTCACACTGAGACTTCTTTCTGGTCCAGCTCTCACATCCATACATGAAAGTGAAAGTCACTCAGTCGTGACCAACTCTTTGAGATCCCATGGACTATACAATCCATGGAATTCTCTGGGCCAGAATACTGGAATGGGTAGCCTTTCTCTTCTCCAGGGGATCTTCCCAACTCAGGGATCAAACCCAGGTCTCCCGCATTGCAGGCAGATTCTTTACCAGCTGAGTCACAAGGGAAGTCCCTTTTTCTCATGCCTCCCCATAAATTATCAGTTCTAATTTTTTTAAGATATTGAAATTTCTTATTAATTTTGTTCACAGGTTTCCCTGCTGTATTTTTAATCAATTTATTTCTGTCACTTTTTGGCTTTAGTGTATTTTATCCTCATCTGTCAACATTTTCTTGTTGTTGTTCATTTTGTTTGGTAGAATTTCTTTTCTTTATCTTTAACCACTTTTATCTGTCTCATACTGGAAAGACAATTCTCCACTTCAAAATATAGGTATTTTAATAATTTTCCTAGAGAGAAAAGAAAGATGATTCCAAGTTCATTCAAATAAAATCAGCGCATATTTATTAAGGTCTACAGGCACATGGCTCTTTCTCTAGCAAATGCTAATGGATATATAATGAGAAATTTCCCATCTGTTTGAGGAAGTAGGAAACAAGTGCATGAACTTTTGAATAGTAGTGAGATTTAAAAATAGCTGAATAAGGCATTCCTGAAAAGGCAAAACTATGGAGACAGTAAAAATATCAGTGGTTGCCAGGGGTTCAGATGGAGAGTAGGGAGGGGTGAACAGGTGAAGCACATGTGCTGTGATTCATGGGGTCGCAAAGAGTCGGACACGACTGAGCGACTGAACTGAACTGAACTGAACTGAACTGAACTGGACAACACAAAGAGTGAAATCTAATGTGAACTAATAGATTAGTTTGGGTCAGTATTGGTTCCACAGTTGTGACAAGTGTACCACACAAATACAAGATGATGATAATGGAAATTGAAGGCAGAGGAGACAGGGAATATATGGGAGCTCCCTACTTTTCTGCTCTGTTTTTCTATAAACTTAAAACTAGCCTAAAAAAGTGAAATCTGTTAATTAAAATCAGTAAAGAACTTCAAGGGAAAGATTTCACAGGATAAGTATTGCCAAATGCATAGTTCAGACAAAACTAGTAATGGTAACTCAGAGGCTAAGGTATTTTAAGTGAATGTGATCAGAAAGGATTGTACCAAACAACACACTGAGAGTCAGATTTTGCAAGGTTGACTCAGATGGATGGAGATTTGCTGATTAGGCAGTGCTGGGAGGTTGGTTGGCTTCAGTAAAGGATGGAGGTAGAAAGGTGTCAGATGTAAGAGAAACGGCTAACACTTTGCTTCAAACACAACATCTTTCCTCATTTTTGGAACCTAGCCTCTAAGTGGAGTTTAGGATAATGTCTTTGAAAACCTTGACTATCAAGCTGAAGTGTTTGGACTTGAATCTCTAAACCACAGGGAGCTGCAGCAGGGAAGTAACATGATTAAGGTGAAATCTGAGTATGAGATTTTAAATGTAGAATACTAGAAGTTAATTGCACAAGCCCTAGGAGGGGACCAAAGGGGGAAATATCCTTCTCCCAACCTGCTGTGACAGGATGAGGTGACAGCTGTGGAGCTGGAGACAATGCCTGGGGCAGACACTGTTGATGCTTTGCTTGGGATCTCTTTTCCTTCTGAGTGCAGCAACCTCAGCTCCTATGAGCTTTTGCTCCTTTGTCTTTTGAAAATTTTGTTTAAAAATTTTATTATTGGAGTATAAATGCTTAACGATGTTGTGTTAGTTTCTGCCGTGTTTTGCTTAGTCACTCAGTTGTGTATGTCTCTTTGCGACCCCAGGGACTGTAACCCCAGGCTCCTCTGTCCATGGGGATTCTCCAGGCAAGAATACTGGAGTGGGTTGCCTTGGCCTCCTCCAGGGAGTTTCTGCCGTACAACTGTGCAACAGCACAAATCAGCGTTAAGTATACCTATAATGCCTCTCTCTTGATCCTCCTGCCCAGCCCACCCCCATCCCACCCCCCAGGGAACCGAGCTGAGCTCCCTGTGCTTATACAACAGCTTCCCACTAGCTATCTGTTTTACACATGGTCGTGTATATATGTCGATGCTACTCTCACATTTTGAGCCACTCTCCTCTTCCCCTGCTGTGTCCGTGAGTCTATTCTCTATGAAAAATGGTACAGATGAGCTTTTGCTCATAATGGCCTGTTCCTGCTGGTTGCTTTCAGCCTGCTGCTTGTGAGTTTCTGGACTGCTTTGCCCGCACTCGCGGAGAGAGTCAGATGCCCTGGGAGATTTCAGTACTTCCTACCCCTCACCAGCCAGACCTTAGTTACTGACCTCACCACTTCTCCTGGGAACATTACTTTATCATTTGCATATAAATCCTTGTCCCAGAATCTTTGTCTGGGGTCTCTGATCAAAAAATATTACCTAGTAAAAACTTTTGTGAGAGTTTAGCTTTAAAACTCGGAGAAGGCAATGGCACCCCACTCCAGTACTCTTGCCTGGAAAATCCCGTGGACGGAGGAGCCTGGTGGGCTGCAGTCCATGGGGTCATGAAGAGTCATACACGACTGAGCGACTTCACTTTCCCTTTTCACTTTCATGCATTGGCGAAGGAAATGGCAACCCACTCCAGTGTTCTTGCCTGGAGAATCCCAGGGACAGGGGAGCCTGGTGGGCTACCATCTATGGATTTGCACAGAGTCAGACATGACTGAAGTGACTTAGCAGTAGCAGCTTTAAAACTCTGGACAAAAATCTCTCCAACCCTTCTGCCCATCCATCTTGTTATCAGCATGCTGAGGTGTTGGTGTGTGACAGTCCTTTCTAAATTTCACTCTGATTTTAACATCCAACCAGTCCATTCTGAAGGAGATCAGCCCTGGGATTTCTTTGGAAGGAATGATGCTAAAGCTGAAACTCCAGGACTTTGGCCACCTCATGCGAAGAGCTGACTCATTGGAAAAGACTCTGATGCTGGGAGGGATTGGGGGCAGGAGGAGAAGGGGACGACCGAGGATGAGATGGCTGGATGGCATCACTGACTCGATGGATGTGAGTCTGGGTGAACTCCAAGAGATGGTGATGAACAGGGAGGCCTGGCATGCTGCGATTCATGGGGTCGCAAAGAGTCGGACACGACTGAGCGACTGAACTGAACTGAACTGAACTGAATATACATATGAATGGAAAATGTTGAACTAGAGAATAATAAGTTGGAAAATGGAGAACTTTCACCATCCTGTAAAGAAAGGCAACACTTGAGCAAAAAAAATGGATACTAGGCACAAAGACCAAAAAAGGGGAAGAAGGATGCATTTAAAATGTAAGGAATATGCATTTAAATGGGGAAAAGATGATGAAAGCAATGATGACCCTGTATGCAAGACAGCAAAAGAGACACAGATGTATAGTACGGACTTCTGGACTCTGTGGGAGAGGGAGAGGGTGGGATGATTTGGGAGAATGGCATTGAAACATGTATACTATCATGTAAGAACGAAGCACCAGCCTATGTTCGATACAGGATACAGGATGCTTGGGGCTGGTGCACGGGGATGATCCAGAGAGAGGATATAGGGTGGGATGTGGGAGGGGGATTTCCTGGGCAAAAATGTTTAGAAAGCTGAGCATGTCCCTATTCTTCTGCCCCTTCTTTCTATGTCTTGTCTTCACATCCTTTGATGGTGCTGGCTCCTTAGATGCATGGCCAGGGAACCCTCTCTCCAAGCGACAGTTTCCCCCTCACTCCTCACCAGGACCTCATGCCACTAGGGTTCTTCCTCTCTCCCAAACTCTTTTCCCTCCTCTGGGCCCTACTCTCTGATATGTATTAATGAACGTCAGTCACTTATTAAGTACCTTAAAAATCTATTAATGTGATGGCTAGGTAACTAATAAATTTATTGGACAGCAATGTTTTAACCCTTAAAGATGAATACTTAACAAATGTAGTCAGTTATAGGCCTGGCTAGCAGAGGGGAATATTTTTGGACAAAAGCAGTAGTTTTCTTCTGACCCTGTTTCCTAAGAGAGACAATGACACAAATCTGTTCAAATAAATTAATGTTGCCTTTTTGATGACTGCCCCATATGGCAGGAAGAGGTTTAGATGCCAACTGACATGCTCCACCAATCCCTTCACTGTGTATGTACACAAAAGGCAGGGAATGGAGTAAATTCAATTTTGTGTTATTCAGGGTGGTATTCACTGACCTATATACCTGCTAATTTGTTTAATATGTTTGTTCAGGAAATTGCAGTAGAAAAAAGATCTTGCATCATAGGGGGAGCAGAGGACCCAGAGACGTAATCAGGATGGATGATGGATTCTTTCTGTTTCTCAATTCCCAAAACTGGCTTATGTATTGGTAAGGATGATCCCCAAAGATTTGGGCAATATGCTGCTGCTGCTAAGTCACTTCAGTTGTGTCTGACTCTGTGCGACCCCATAGACGGCAACCCACCAGGCTCCCCGGTCCCTAGGATTCTCCAGGCAAGAATATTGGAGTGGGTTGCCATTTCCTTCTCCAATGCATGAAAGTGAAAAGTGTAGTGGAACATAAAGGTGACAATAATAAGTACATTTTGTGTGTGTGGAGTTGTAGGAGCAAAAGGTAGATGACAGAGGCTAAGAGCAAACAGAAGAATTGCAGGCAATGAGGTCGACAACTAATGGAAGGAATTCTGCTGCAAAGGGAGGAGGAAAGACGTGGGTAGTGGCTGAAGGGTGAAATGGGATTGTGAGAGGGTTGTTTTTAGTTTACAATGGGGGAAATAAGAGTATTCCCTAGGCTAATGGGAAAAAAATCAGTGAGAGTGATGAATTGATGACGCAAGAGAAAGAGAAAGGCTAGAGTGATAATGCTGGATAAATGAGAATGCGGTTCAGCATATATGTTGTCTGTCTGACTTTGAAAATGAAAGTTGCTTAGTTGTGTCCAACTCTTTGTGACCCCATGGACTATACAGTCCATGGAATTCTTCAGTCCAGAATATTGGAGTGGGTAGCCTATCCCTTCTCCATGTCTCCCACATTGCAGGTGGATTCTTTACCAGCTGAGCCACAACTTTAAGGGTATGGAAAGAGCACAGAAGACAGAAACAAGAGCAGAGGATCTGGACCCCAATACAGGAGGGTGTTTGGATGTGATTATGGGAGCTATAGAGTTCTCTTCAAATTGTTTCAACTAACAGTGAAGTTGGAAGCCAGGTGATTGCAGAGAATGAGGATGGGGAAAAGATGTGGGAACTTTGAGGAGAAGACAATCCAGGAAAGAGCCATCTGGTGATGAGGGTCTTGGGAAGGAGGGATGGCCTGGGATTCTGAAACTAATATCATGTGATGATCCTATGGTCAGTTCATGGTGTCCAGGTGCCTTAATTGTGGCCAGGCTGTGAGTGTTGACCATGAGGGTTTCCCAGGGTTCTGAGTGTCCATCATGATCATGGAGAAACTGGAGGCTGTCCAGGCACATGGGTTACATTCAGTGCACAGACTCCCTCTGGACATCACATTGGCACATTACACACGGTATCATTTCCCATTAGATTGAGACTGAGAAGAAAGTCCATTCTGCTGACCTAATGATTTTGGTCAGACACACACTGATTCTACAAGCTGGCTGCTCTGTGGCTTTCTGAATAATGAATGCAAACTAAATTAATAAAAGACCTTTCTTACTAAATCATGAGATAGCCACTAAATACAACTTAACTTTCACTAATTTCATGAAATTTGACTAGAGATAATTATTACAGTTAATAATAAAAATGAATTCTGCCATCCCTAGATGCCATCCCTAGGGGCATATTTGTAGGTACAATTCTCCAAGTCATACATGCTCAATTTTTTAAATATTTAGTTTTTGCTTTTTGGTTGTGCTGGGTCATTGTTGCTGCGCAGGCTTTCTCTCTAGTTGTGGTGGGGTGGGGGTTGCTCTCTAGTTGTGGTGTGAGGGCTTCTTATACCAGTGGCTTCTCTTGTCGTGGAGGACAGACTCAATAACTGGTGCACAGGCTCAGTTGCTTCGCAGCATGTGGGATCTTCCCAGACCAGGGATCGAATCTGTGTCTCCTGCATTGTCAGGCAGCGTCTTTACCACTGAGCCCACAGGGAAGCCCCCATACATACTCATTGGTTCATGTCCTTAAGCCTTGTCTCTGATGAAAATCTTTCATCACTTCCCTGCCACATATTGGAAGTTCTTCAGATAAAGGCTGGATGGTTCTTTAGGCCATTCATTTGGGCACTGTTGTGTCTCCTGCATTGTCAGGCAGCGTCTTTACCACTGAGCCCACAGGGAAGCCCCCATACATACTCATTGGTTCATGTCCTTAAGCCTTGTCTCTGATGAAAATCTTTCATCACTTCCCTGCCACATATTGGAAGTTCTTCAGATAAAGGCTGGATGGTTCTTTAGGCCATTCATTTGGGCACTGTGAAGAGTCATGGGAAGGACATTTTGAGAGCACTCTTAGACCTGATGGGAGAATTTAATGCAGAAACAACAGTCACTAACATCTTTCTTCTGGAAGGTGAACTTCATGTTTTATATCTTTAAATACAGTGTTCATTCCAACCATGGGTGATGTTTTGGCTGGCTGAGCAATGTTCATTGCCACTGACTTTAGAGCCCCAAGAAGACCCTATGAGCCCTTGGCTGGAATGAGTGGAAAGGAAACTTGAGGGCAAATGTCTTTAGGGTGACTTTTTCAACACATCCAGAATTCTTCTAGTGAGGCTGATATTTTTACACCATCTGCTATAGGTTATTTAACACATCATCATCCGCTAAAGGAAAGTAGTGCCTTCCTAAGCCCAAAGCAGGGAGGAGATATGTCTTCATGAGAACAGTTCAAATGATTGCTGGCTGCTCCTGTCACTTTGACAGTATCTGGAAGGAACAAACACGCAAATGCCCCAGAGACCCATTTTCCTCTGCTTTCCTGAAAGACTAGGGAGAGAGGTTAGGTAGAAAAAGACATTACAAGCTACTGATGAAAAATGCTTACCCGTTCTGAAATGTGTTCGGTCTCCGGGAACATTTTTGTCCTGTTGGTAGGTGGAGTGACGCTGGCAGTGAGCATGGGCTGTGTTTCCAGCTACCCCGCATACTGGAGGCACGTAGCCAGGGACTGTGACTCGTTGTGAATCTAAAAGGATTTTGTACTTTTGTTGGAGGACTCTCCTCTTTCCATTTTCATGGGGCTGCCAGTATTCATTTTTGCTTTTCTGAACTTTTTGAAACAAAGCCTTACTAGTTGAAAATTTCCAGAGATGTAATAAAATGTTTGAGAAACAGCTCTCGTTAAGAATATACTGAGTCATTGCAACTGAGTCTTATGCTTCTAATGGAGTATATTTTTAAAGTTAAGTAAGTGGAAAATTTAAGTGAAAGAGAACAATCTCCATCTAAATTCAACTACAAGCTACTAAGTTGATATAGAGCAAAATGAGTATTTGTAAGTTATTCATAAGTGTTAAGATGTATTCACCACAATAATTAAATAAGCATGGTATACTTATTTCCCCTGATGGGATGGGTAATTTTGAAGGATCAATGTATGAGGGATGCTTATATAAATTCAGTGACATATTATTTATTTACATAGTCTCAAAATCAAATGATCATAGTGAAGCAAAAATTTAGTTCAAGCACCCTGAACATCTGTGATGATATTTAGCTCATTTGTAGTTTCATTCATTCATTTATTCATCCATCCATCCCTCCACCCAATAGTATGGCACTTGTGCCTGCCCATCTATTTAGTGCAGGCTCTTCTTTCCCTAGAGAGGGCTTCCTTGACCAGCCACCATCCCTGTTTCATTCCTTACATATTTCTTCTTATATGTTCCTATAAAATCCTACTTGTCTTATTACAGGAGTGATTGTGCGTTATAATAACTGCTTGTTTGTTACTGGCTTACCTACTCTGGTATGGCCTGTGAGCATTGAGGCCACGACTGTCTGAATTTCCACCCCAACCCTGGGGCTCTGTATACTTCCTGAGAAAATGGCACTGGAGGCATTTCCCCTCAGAGGTCATCAGTGAACTGCCTGTGGATCAAACTTCTATAACCTCCCATTCTTTAACTTAGAGTCTTTGTACCAGAGTTCATTTTCCTTATTATTGCACATATTGGGATGTGTGGCACTCATTAGACACCTTGAGATTCTTTTTTTAAAATCTTATTTTGCTGGTTTTTATTTTAAAACAATTTATTCAAGTATATTTGACATGCAATATTATATTAGTTTCCTGTGTACAATATAGTGATTTAACATTTGTATGTGTTGTGACATGACCCTGATATTCTTGTTCCCTTTCTGTCCTCATAGAGGAGGAGGTTGGGTCACTATGGCATCAGCTTGTATTAAGGATGATTGAAGAAAGTGCATCATTATACTGCCCGCTATGCATGTGACCTCTGGCATCAGCTCTTTTGCAGGTTACAGCCTTCGTAAAGTCATATGTGAAATTGAGATTATCTTCATCTGGCTGCAACCCAGTGAACTGAAGTTCTTTTGATTATTGATATTTTGTGGTTTGGTGTTAGTACTGCCTAGGGAGACCTGCATGCTCAAATACAACTCCAGGAATAGTGGCATCTTGAGCCAGAGTATGATCATTTTGGAGAGGTCAATGGGAACCATTGATAATGAGAATGATGCTGAGGTAGGTAACTGGACACATGAAGGTTTTTCTCTGCATGCAGAAACAAACAGAACTTGGGAAGACTCAGGAAGAGTTGTTTCTGGTTGTCAGGATCTGAGCAATCAGCCTACTAGAAAAAAAAAAAAAATCCTAAAGCAGGAACAGATGTGCAGGGTTGAAGGGACAAAGTCATGAGATGTGGGAATTTGGCTAGGAGCCCAGCATAAGAGAGGTAGAAGAATTTCATGAGGGGTGTCCAGGGAACACTGCAGTTTGGGCGCTTGGAATCTCTAGTGTGAATCTGGGCCCGGGCAGCAAAAGGCCTCAAGTTTTTAGAATGAAAATGGCAGTGAGAAATAGTGCAGCCTTTGACTGATGGTGGAATTTTAAGGGAATTGGCAAGTTAGTCCCAGAGACCCAAGTGTCAACTACAGTTCTAGCAGAGCTATTTTACTAGCTGCATGAGAAAAAGAGTAGCTGAATGAGGCATCTTTTTTTTTTTTTTTCCCCCACTTCAGCTAAGCTTAGTAATGATATGAAATGGAAAGACCTGGGAATCCTTGGTCTGTGGAGAAAAAATTATTTGTGAAACTCTAGATGCTGGCATTGAACTGTTATCCATACAAATAGGGTCTCTGTTATGTTCTTGCACCATGTTTCATCTCCAGCACCAAGTCTGGTCACTTGCCATGGTGAGTCTGGTGCCAAGGTGACTTGCTGGGGTCTGCTGAGTTGCTCTGTGCCACCCAAGGAGGCACTTTGGATGGACACTTTGTGATCCACACTAGGTCCTCAAGCATTGTCATTTTCGCTGATATATAGCTGGAAAGGAGACATACAGCTTTGGAGAGTAGGCGACTTTTTTCAGGAAGGGATCGTGGGTGAGGCCCAGAGGTGTATGTTGCTTATAGGAGCAGTAGCAGTATTAGGTGCTCAGTTGGGTCTGACTCTTGTGATCTCATGGACTATAGCTCACCAGGCTGCTCTCTTTATGGGATTCTCCAGTCAAGAATACTGGAGTGGGTAACCATACACTTCTCCAGGGGATCTTCTCCACCTAGGGATCGAACCTGAGTCTCTTGGGCTGCACGTGAATTCTTTACCATCTGAGCCAGTAGGGAAGCCCACTGGAATGGGTATATTGCTTACAGCTTCCTGCATTTGAAAGAGTGAATCTGTGTCATATAAATGAAACAAGATGTAAGCTCTCCACTTAATTGAACTTAATCAGAAATAAGTTCTCAAGAAGATGCTTTCAACATATTAGTTCACCAGTGAGGGTAATCTTAGAAACCTAGAGCCTCCCTGGAACCCTGGTAGCTTCTTGTTGTGGGTGTGCGAGATGTGCCCTCTGATTTAGCAGAGAGGGGTGCTACTTTCTCTTCTCAAACAAGAGGGTCTTCAAGAGGATTTCCTTGAGGTTTCAAAGCCAGGCTTTGTGGTTAGGAGACACACAGAACTTGTATCAGGCTTAGGAGCAAGAAAGCTCAAGTACATGGCGGCCTTGGGTGGGTTTGACTGTTGGAGGCCATCAGAGGGTGAGAAGTAGAGGTACAGCCAAGGAAACCCAATGCTAGGGTCTCAGTTTGCCCAGGACTGTGAGGTTTCCTGATTCATTTTACTACTTTCAGTAGTAAAACCAGGCTTGACTTGGGCAAACTAGGATGCTGGATCATCTTTGATGTCCCATTGAAATTGACCTGTAATTCCTGATTATAAGGGAAGGGAGGTCTAGATGTGGGCCATGGGGGACAGAGATCAGCCAGAAGCTTATCGAGGGTCCAGTAGGCCAGCAGGAAGAGTGGGGGGAATGTGAGCAGAAAGCCTTCTGAAGCATAGCTGAGGCCCGAGAGAGGATTCCAAGAGGCCTCTTGGAATGGATATTTATGTGGCCAGGGACAGAGTACCTGTAGGTCAGCAAGTCTAGCAGGGAATTTCCGAGGAGCCAGTGCAAGTATCCCTGGAGAGAAGATGTCACCTTTATCTGTCTGCTGAATTCCACATGTTCAGTCGCTCGGTTTTGTCTGACTCTTTGCAGCCCCATGAACTGCAGCACTCCAGACTTCCGTGTCCTTCACCATCTTCTGGAGTTTGCTCAAACTCATGTTGATTGAGTTGGTGATGCCATCCAACCATCTTATCCTCTGTCACCCTCTTTTCCTCCTGCCCTCAATCTTTCCCAGCATCAGGGTCTGGGGGATGCAGCTTTCACCATGTGGCAGGACCAGAGCATGCAAAGCCTCCTATCTGGGGAAGAACTGATCCACTGTCACCCCTCCTGCTTCAGCTTGTGACCCAGCACCTGGGAGTTAAGTAGGGGCAGAAGCTTGTGGGATGAGATTACAGAAAGTACCTTGCTCCCTTCCCTTACATAAAGGAGAGCAGCTAGAACACTAAGTCAGGTCTGGAGGTGTTTTGAGGCTTTTTTTTGGTTGCATCATGGGACTTACGGGATCTCAGTTCCCCAGCCACCATGCATTGAACCCAGGCCATGGCAGTGAAAGTGCCGAATCCCAACCACTAGACCAGCAGGGAACTTCCAAGCCTGGAATTTGGATATTTTGAACTGGACATTCTTATGACTGCATGTGCCACTGCATTGTCTTAAAGTGATCAGAGTGAACCGATTACCCAAGAAAAAGCAACTAAAGAAGAAAGAAAAAGCAATAATATCTTACATCCAGAGGCAAAGAAGGATCATATTTACTGAATACACTTAAAAAGGACGTTGGCGACAAAAATAAAGATATATAACATTTGTAAAACAATGCAGTTATAGAAATCAGTCTATTGGTAACAAAATGAGAGGGGCTTCCCAGGTGGTGCAGTGGTAAAGAAGCTGTTTGCTAATGCAAGAAACATGTGTTTGATTCCTGGCTCAGGAAGATGCCCTGGAGGAGGAAAAGGCAACCACTCCAGTATTCTTGCCTGGAAAATTCCACAGAGAGGGGAGAGTGGAGGGCTACAATCCATGGGGCCACAAAGAGTTGAACATGACTGAGCACACACAACATAATGAGAACACACAGAAAATGACCCTCCAAAAGCCAGGCTTGTTCTGTGATAGTAACTCCTCACCAGGTTAGATCATATGTCCTGGCTATCAAGCCATGCTTCTGATTCAGCTCCTGTTTTCCTTTTGGAAGTATCCAGAGTTGATATCTGCATGTGCTACTCTTTGATCTCTCTACATTGGGAGAGTCTGATATTTTCAAGGCCACACTCCACAGCAGTCTGCAAGTTTGAACTTGCCATGGAACCAGATATGCAGGCATCTAAAAGGCCCACACTTCAAGAACAACAGCTAAAAATCTTCTCTCTTTCCAAAAGAAGAGTCCAGACCATTTATCACAGTCAGAGGCAATGCATGAGATGACTGTAACATACAAATGAATGAGTGCCCGATAAATCACAGTGGCTTGATTAATCAATAAAGATATTGATTTTTTAAAAGTGATCTTTCGCATCCCCTCCCCACCCTCCACCAAGGGATTTGCACAGGCCACTGAAAGATAAATGTGTCTCCCATTCTTTGGGGCTTGTATTTGACCCAGTGTAATAGGAATTGATCATTATCTAAATGTTGTTTTGGCTAGAACGTTGTAATTTGCTGTATTACAATGTCTATAGAGTTGCTTGTAAAGGTGCCATCCTCTATGGTTGCATCTTTTTATCATAAAGACTCATGCTTCTGGTCAGGAATCCCCCTGGAGCTCTCTTTCCCAGTTATATATTGATGAAGAACAAAATAAAACCAATAACGGAAATTTTCCTGACTTACCAGAGGCTACATGTGTGAAGACTATTGTTTGCCAGGGGCTGGTATTTTCTATCAGAAACTTACAGGAGTGAATAGGCCAGATCCTGTGCTGAGATGCCGAGTGCTTTATGTTTTCCCAGAGAAGGAAAGATTTCCCGTTCCCCAGTAGGAAGCGTGGATTCTTCTCATACTGCTGGTACTGGAGATCATGGTTATGGAGAACGTTTCCATGCTTTTCTTGGTGGGAGGAGATGGGAGCCAGTCCCCCATCCCTGGCACATTCCCAGCTTCCTTCTATCTCCTCTCTGCCCCCCACTGAGGAGCTCTCAGCCACTTCCATCACAGGGAGTGGACAGCTTTCTCATCTTCTCCTTGGTCCAAGGTGACCTCAGAGGACTCAACACCATTTTGCACAAAGTCTGAAGTAGTGAAATCTAAAAGGTCAAAAAACTGACCGCATGATTTGTCCTTTTTTTCTAGTGTGAAAAATGGCACTGGGTATTTTCTGAGTCCTAAAATCCTTGTATTCCTGGTTTATACAGCTTAAAATATTTTTTTAGTTAAAAAGTTGTCAATTTATTACTGACATCTCTGACATTATTACTGACATTGCTCCCATCTCCTTCTAGTCTTTTATCTTTGGCCATAATTTTACACTCTGGTGTGCCTCTTATTTTTAATTATTTT
Source organism: Cephalophus harveyi (assembly GCA_006410635.1). Lineage (NCBI taxonomy): Eukaryota > Metazoa > Chordata > Mammalia > Artiodactyla > Bovidae > Cephalophus > Cephalophus harveyi. Next base: position 816,547 of record SJYT01019566.1, on the reverse strand, counting down.
TTTTCCCTGAATAGCTTCTCAATGTTTACTCTTTCCCTAGATAAACCTATCCAATTACATGGTTTAAATACCAACCCTATGGTTAAAACTCCCAAATAGATATCAGCTTTTAAAAAATTTGAGCCCCAAACTTATACATGCCCGTGCTAATGTTGCATCTTCACTTAGACGTTTCAAGAACATTTCTACCTTCATATGTCATGTGTGCATGCCAAGTCACTTCGGTCATGTCTGACTCTTTGCAACCCTATGAACTGTAGCCTGCCAGGCTCCTCTGTTCATGGGATTTTCCAGGCAAGAATACTGGAGTGGGTTGCTGTGCCCTCCTCCAGGGGATCTTCCCAAACCAGGGATTGAACCCACTTCTCTTGCATCTCTTGCAGGCAGGTGGGTTCGTTACCACTAGTGCCACTGGGGAAACCGCCTGCACACATGTAAAATGGCTATTTCAGTTCAGTTCAGTTCAGCCGCTCAGTCGTGTCTGACTCTTTGCGACTCCATGAATTGCAGCACGCCAGGCCTCCCTGTCCATCACCAACTCCTGAAGTTCACCCAAACCCATGTCCATCGAGTTGGTGATGCCATCCA
>SJYT01019566.1:770711-805934 GCA_006410635.1 Cephalophus harveyi | reverse complement strand
TGCTTTTAGAACTTGTATCAAGGTTTTTTTAAATATTACTAGATATTTTGCTAATTACATTTGAAATGCTGTTTGAGGACAAAACATATTATAGGTTTTAAAACATACTTTAATTATGTAGCTTTTTATTCCAATTGCCTTATTTATTTCTCTTGGATATTAAATACCCCTCCATTATTTAGAGTAATTCTACTTTCACGTACAGTTGAGAAAATTGATGCTCAGATATTAAAAACAGCAAATAGATTCAAGTCGATGTGCTTAATCTTAGTGTCATTGTCCAACATAATCTGATTAAAACCTAAGTTTTGTGCCTCAAATATGTCTGTGGTTGAACATGTTATGACTTTCAAGTGAAGATGCTCTATTTTTTAAATATCCAACCTTAAATATGTTCCACTAATGAGGACTCATTTATAAACTTTTTTCTTTTATCTCTTCTGTAATGAGGTTATACATAAAAGTCAGTGTAAGAAAAATGATAATATACCTATAGCTATGATGTCTGTTAATATTGTATCTTCATATACATGTATATTACTGTTAATATCTGTATCCAATCTTTAGAGCTTTTTGTCATTGCTGTTTTTTAGTGAGTCAGTTGTTTTAGACTCTTTTGAAACCCCATGGACTGTAGCCCATCGAGTCCTCTGTCCTTGGGATTTCCCAGGCAAGAATACTGGAGTGCGTTGCTATTTCCTTCTCCAGCAGATCTTTCCAAGCCAGGAAATGAACCCATGTCTCCTGCATTCCAGGCAGATTCTTTACCACTGAGTCACCAGGGAAGCCCACTTGTAGTGTCTATGGAAAATTAAATAATGTATATTGGTGAAATTATTGATTAATGAAAAAAACAATAAGCACTCATAAATTGTTTACCAAAGAGTTTAACTGGAGCCTTTGTAGTAAGTACTAATTGTTGGCATAAAATACCAAGCAAATAAATTCTTTAAAATCTGGATAGTAAAGGAGGGTATCATGAAAATCTACTTAAAATGAAATTGTTTGAATTGCAGCTTATGTTAAAAATTCCAATTCTATGTAGGAATAACATTTATAATTTAAACTCTTTTAGAGTACATCAGCATAAGCAGATTCATTTAGTTGATATAGATCTTTTCCTAACCTTAACCAGACTCACAAGTATATGTTTAGCAGAGTATTTATATGATAAGCATACCGAAACTGCTTATTTAGTGTAAAGTGCAACTTGTGCTGTCTCTTTCAAATTATGTATTTTGGGTCCTACATTTTTGGAAAAAAAAAAGGTCTAACTCAGTCTGGTTTCAACAATTTCAACAGAATGTTGACTTTATATACCTTACAGATAAATAGCCTAGATTTTGAATTTATAGCCTTATAGTAATAAAGGCCAGATTTTGTATGTTATAACAACCATAACAAACAAACAAAAAAGATGAATAAGAATTACAACAAAAAAGAAAGAAGAATGACAGTCTTAATATAGGCAGATATTAATTTTTGTTATTAAAAGCTTGAGGTAACCTAGTAGTTTCATTTGTGGAACCAAAATATTATTATAATTTATGTTATTACTTTATTAAAAATGGAAATGTGATTGTTAAATTGTGATAAACAAATTTGTTTGTCTTTTCTAAATGTGTACTTTAAAACTATTCTTTAATCATTTGTTCAGTAACTTTGACTTGTTCTCTTGGATAAAGTAAAAAACAAATTCTCTAAAATCTTGTCCCATCTACATGTAAGCTCTCATTATCTCTTATGTGTCCTTAACAATTTCCATTTAATAAGCATATTACTTAGCTCAAAGCAGACTGACAAATTTGGAATCATTCTCACATTCTCAACACCATTCCTTGAATTGTCCTGTCCATTTGCTTAAAAGTCCTTTGCTTTTATTTATGTTTATTCTAAGACTATGAATCTTGCAAGACTCTTTTGCAAAAACAACCTTACCAGTGTATACTGCAATATGGCGATTCTTTCCTCTGAAACTTTACAGTGCTCTCAGTACTGCACTATTGCTTTGATGTATTTTTATTGGTAACATGCCATATTGTTTGAGTTTTGATTCATGATGTTAACAGTTTTCTGTCTGTTCTTACTCGTTTACCAAATATGGATTTTTTATTATTCATATTATAATGATTCATAATAATGAATCATGAATATGAATATTTTGTAAAAAAATATGACAAATCTCTTTATATAGTCAGCAAATTGTCTTCCAAACTTTAATTCACTTGCCCAAAGTCACTCACTGAAAATGAGACAATCTAGTATTTTTCACATAGATCCAGTCTAATCCAACTTGTGCTTGTAATCACTGAGTTTTAGTTGATATGAGATTTCAAGTCCTTGGCAGAGTTGAAACAATAAGTCTGTATGCAGCCAAAATGTTTGAATCAGTCTGCAGGTTTAGATTATTTGATGTCACATAATCTTTTGAAAATCTCTCTCTCATCCCTTTCTAAAGCCTCAGCATTTCTAAGGTGAAATTTCCAACAATCGATCTTTGTTTGCCTCGTATTTCTGTCAAACCAAATCCCATTAATCTGTTTATCTGCTATTTTAAAACAATGTTTTGTTTTGTTTTATCTCCACCATCTATGTGTCTAGAGACTTAAGTGGGATCCTCCTGTCTATAGATGGTGGCAGTTGAATTACATAACTTGAAGTTTGTGGACTATGAAATAGGCTTCCCATGTGGCGCTAGTGGTAAAGAACCCACCTGCCAGTGCAGGAGATGTAAGCGATGTGGGTTCGATCCCTGGGTCAGGGAGATTCCCTAGAGAAGGGCAGCCTCCTCTAGTATTCTTGCCTGGAGAATCACACGGTCAGAGGAGCCTAGCAGGCTATAGTCCTTGGGGTCACAGAGTCAGACATGACTGAAGCAACTAAGCACACATGCATGAAGTAAGAAAATAATTTTGTTTCCTCATTTCGTTTTGTTATTCACAACAAGCAGTGAAATAATGAGTTCTGAGAAGGAAATATGTGTATATTAGTAATGATATTTTAATTTTTATTCCACTGGATGAATCTCATCAATTCAAACGGACTAAACACTTTTTACCTTTCTCTTTATTTTTTAGTATTATAAAAGATAGGTTGGTATTTTGGAAATGAAATTGAAAACAGGATTTATATGCCCTTGTAAAGCTTATTGTCTACTGGAGCAAATAAGCTAGCTATCAATTCCAGTGATTAGTTACTTTGTATGGCATAGAAAATACTGGTTGAGTTGGGGTAATTTAACCTCAGAAGTACAGCTGCTACTGCTGCTGCTGCTGCTAAGTCGCTTCAGTCGTGTCAGACTTCGCGACCCCATGGACTGCCCCCTACCAGGCTCCTCCGTCCATGGGAGTTTCCAGGCAAGAGTACTGGAATGAGGTGCCATCGCCTTCTCCATAGGAAGTACAGAGGGATCCTAATTGATTTAAGGAAGAATAGTGTCAAGGAAGCTTTCAAATGTAACATGAAACCTAAAGTCTGAAAGAATTATAGGGCTGCCCGAGGACTTCCCTGGTAGCTCAGACGGTTAAGCATCTGTCTACAATGTGGGAGACCCGGTTCAAGCTCTGGGTTGGGAAGATCCCCTGGAGAAGGAAATGGCAATCCACTCCAGTGTTCTCGCCTGGAGAATCCCAGGGACGGGGGAGCCTGGTGGGCTGTCGTGTCTGGGGTCGCACAGTGTCGGACACGACTGAAGTGACTTACCAGCAGTAACGGCTCAGATGGTAAAAGAATCTGCCTGCAATACACGAGACTGAGGTTCAATCTTTGGGTTGGGAAGATCCTCTAGAGAAGGGACTGCCTACCCACTCCAGTATTCTTGCCCAGAGAATCCCGTGGACAGAGGAACCTAGCAGGGTCACAGAGTCAAACATGACTAACACTTTCACGCTTCACAAGGAAGATTTCTTTGTTAATATGACATAAAAACTAAAGTCTGAAAGAATTATAGGACTGAACCAAGAAGAGACATGAGGTGTTTTCCAGAATCTGGATAAGCATGTGTATATACCCGTGAGATACAAAATACTGCATAAGTCTTATAGCTTTTTGGAGCCAGTTCCAGAATGGTTTTGAAGCATGATTGTTATGTGAAATAGTGTAAAAATATTCAAACAGCTTGGCAGGCTCTGCTGTGTGCTTTGCAGTTTCAATGGAGAATGAATGGCCATAAGATAAAGCAGTGGGCTCTTTAATCAAGGACTCCTGGAAAAAAAGTGAAAGAAAGAAAGATGAAAGCCCAAATTGCAGTAATAGTCACTCTGCCCATCAGCTCCCAAACCCATATATAAAATCATAAGCTAAGGTCTAAGCTGTTAGCCAAATCCTAGGAAATTATTATTAATGAAAAGAGCTGACTTCCATTAGAGATTAAAAGGTAAGTTTACAAGGAAGCAAAATGAGTGATCTGAAAAGCAGAATCACTGTAAAAAAGCAAAAAATTAAAGAATCCATATCACTGTCTTGATGAATGCAACTTTATAGTTAAATCTCAAAGATGGGTAGTATCTATCTTCTGACATTGTTCTTCTTCAATAATGAGTTAGTTATTTTGTGTTTTTTTGCTTCCCATATAAACTTTGGAATCAATTTGTCAATATCCATTATACAATTGATGTGATTTAGTTTCTCTTTTATATCTCTCATCAGAACTTGGTACTTTGCCTCATATAGAAATCTTGTACATTCATTGTTAAATTTATACCTAAGTTTTTCATATTTGGTGTGCTAATATGTTTGCTATTGTGCTTTAATATCAAATTCTACTAGACATTAGTAGTATATAGGGGAATATTTGACTTTTATATGTTAACCTGAGTCCTGCAACCTTGTATATCATTAGTTATTAATTCCAGGAGGTTTTTTTTTTTTTTTCCTTTTGGATGTTCTATATAGATAATCATGGTATCTATAAAAAAAAAAGTGTTTAGTTTCTTCCTTCTCAATCCGTGTATTTTTTTGTTTCCATTTTTTTGTCTTATTGCGTTAGTTAACACTTTCAATATGGTCTTGGATAACAGTGTAAGGAGGAACATCTTTTCCTTATTCCTCATGTTAGTGGGAAAACTTCAAGTTATTCACCATTAAGTATGATATTTGCTGTACATTTTTTTTTTAAATTTTATTTTTACTTTATTTTACTTTACAATACCGTATTGGTTTTGCCATACATTGACATGAATCCACCATGGGTGTATATAGGTGTTCATCAAGTTCAGGAAATTGCCCTTTATCCCTAGTTTACTGAGAATTTTTATCATGAATTGGTGTTGGATTTTGCAAATTCTCTTTCTGTACCTATTGATATGATCCTGTCATTTTTCCTTTTTAACCTCTTGATGTGATGGGTTTTATTAACTGATTTCTGAATGTTGAACCAGCCTTGCATTGCTGGGGTGAATATCCTTTATTCATGATGTACAATTCTATTTATATATTGTTAGATTCTATTAGCTAAATTTTGTTTTGGATTTTTGTATTTATGTTCATAATTTATATTGGACTGTGATTTTCTTCTTTTTTGTAATATCTTCATCTGATTTTGGTATTAGGATAATTCTGATCTTATAGTATGAGTTAGAAACTATCTCCTTTGCTTTTATCTTTGAAAAAGATTGTAGATAATTGGTAACTTATTCTTAAATGTTTAGTAAAATTCACCAGTGAATCCATCTGGACTTGGTATTTTTAAAATTAATTTATTTTTATTGAAGGATAAGTGCTTTACAGAATTTTGCTGCTTTCTGTCAAACCTCAATGTGAATCAGCCATAGGTATACATATATCCCCTCCCTTTTGAAGCTCCCTCCCATCTCCCACCCCATCCCACTCCTCTAGGTTGATACAGAGCCCCTGCTTGAGTTTCCAGAGCCATACAGAAAATTCCTATTGGCTATCTATTTTATATATGGTAATGAAAGTTTCCATGTTACTTTCCACACATTTCACCCTCCTCTCCCCTGTCCCCATGTCCATAAGTCTATTATCTATGTCTGTTTCTCCATTGTTGCCCTGTAAATAAATTCTTCAGTACCATTTTTCTAGATTCCATATATATGTGTTAGAATATGGTATTTATCTTTCTCTTTCTGACTCACTTCACTCTAGATAATAGGTTCTAGGTTCATCCACCTCATTAGAACCGACTCAAATATGTTCCTTTTTATGGCTGAGTAACATTCCATTGTGTATATATACTGCAACTTCTATATCCATTCATCTGTTGATGGACATCTAGGTTGTTTCCATGTTCTAGCTATTGTAAATAGTGTTACAGTGAACAATGGGATACACATGTCTGTTTCAATTTTGGACTCCTCGGGGTATATGCATAGGAGTGAGATTGCTGGGTCATATGGTGTTTTTATTCCTAGTTTTTTAAGGAATCTTTATACAATCTTCCATAGTGGCTGTATCAATTTACATTCCCACCAACTGTGCAAGAGTGTTCCCTTTTCTCCACACCCTTTCCAGCATTTACTGTTTGTAGACTTTTTGATGAAAGCCATTCTGACCAGTGTGAGGTGATATCTCATTGTAGTTTTGATTTGCATTTCACTAATAATGAGCAATGTTGAGCATCTTTTCATGCGTTTATTAGCCATCTGTATGTCTTCTTGGGAGAAATGTCTGTTTAGGTCTTTTTCCCACTCTTTGATTGGGTTGTTTGTTTTTCGGGTATTGAGTTGTATGAGCCCCTTGTATATTTTGAAAATTAATCCTTTGACAGTTGTTTCATTTGCTATTATTTTCTCCCCTTCTGAGGGCTGTCTTTTCACCTTGCTTATAGTTTCCTTTGCTGTGCAAAAGCTTTTAAGTTTAATCAGGTCCCATTTGTTTACTTTTGTTTTTATTTCCATTACTCTAGAAGGTGAGTCATAGAGGATCTTGCTTTGATTTATGTCATCGAGTGTTCCACCTATGTTTTCCTCTAAGAGTTTTATAGTTTCTGGTCTTACATTTAGGTCTCTAATCCATTTTGAGTTTATCTTTGTGTGTGGTATTAAGAAGTGTTATAATTCCATTCTTCTACATGTAGCTGTCCAGTTTTCCCAGCACTATTTATTTAAGAGACTGTCTGCCCCATAATATATTCTTGCCTCCTCTGTCAAAAATAAGGTAGCCTTAGGTGTATGGGTTTATTTCTGGGCTTTCTATCTTGCTTCATTGGTGTATATTTCTGTTTTTGTGCCAGTTCCATACTGTCTTGGTGACTGTAGCTGTAGTATAACCTGAAGTCAGGAAGGTTGATTCCTCCAGCTCCATTCTTCTTTCTCAAGACTGCTTTGGCTACTTGGGGTCTTTTGTGTTTCCATATGAATTGTGAAATTTTTGTTCTAACTCTGTGAAAAAAAAGCCATTGGTAATTTGATAAGGATTGCATTAAATCTGTAGACTGTATTTGGCAGTATAGTCATTTTCACAATATTAATTCTTCCTACCCAGGAACATGGAATATCTCTCCATCTGCTTATGTCATCTTTGATTTCTTTCATTAGTGTCTTATGATTTTCTGTGTACAGTTCTTTTTTCTTCTTGGGTAAGTTTTTTCCTAGATATTTAATTCTTTTTGTTGCAATGGTGAATGGGATTGATTCCTTAATTACTGTTTCTAATTTTTTATTGTTAGTGTACAGAAATGCAAGTGATTTGTGTATATTGACTTTGTATCCTGCAATTTTGTTAAATTCACTGATAAGCTCTAGTAATTTTCTGATACTATCCTTAAGGTTTTCTCTGTACAGTATCACATCATCTGCAAACAGTGAGAGCTTTACTCCTTCTTTTCTGATCTGGCTTCCTTTTATTTCTTTTTCTTCTCTGATTCTGGACTTCCAGAACTATGTTGAATAATAGTGGTTAAAGTGGACACCCTTGTCTTATTCCTGATCTCAGGGGGAATGCTTTCAGTTTTTCACCATTGAGAATAATGTTTGCTGTAGGCATGCGTCCCCATAGACAGCAGCCCACCAGGTTCACCCATCCCTGGGATTCTCTAGGGAAGAATACTGGAGTGGGTTGCTATTTCCTTCTCCAATACATGAAAGTGAAAAGTCAAAGTGAAGTCGCTCAGTCGTGTCTGACTCTTAGCGACCTCATAGACTGCAGCCTACCAGGCTCCTCCATCAATGGGATTTTCCAGGCAAGATTTCCATATGAATTGTGAAATTTTTGTTCTAACTCTGTGAAAAAAAAGCCATTGGTAATTTGATAAGGATTGCATTAAATCTGTAGACTGTATTTGGCAGTATAGTCATTTTCACAATATTAATTCTTCCTACCCAGGAACATGGAATATCTCTCCATCTGCTTATGTCATCTTTGATTTCTTTCATTAGTGTCTTATGATTTTCTGTGTACAGTTCTTTTTTCTTCTTGGGTAAGTTTTTTCCTAGATATTTAATTCTTTTTGTTGCAATGGTGAATGGGATTGATTCCTTAATTACTGTTTCTAATTTTTTATTGTTAGTGTACAGAAATGCAAGTGATTTGTGTATATTGACTTTGTATCCTGCAATTTTGTTAAATTCACTGATAAGCTCTAGTAATTTTCTGATACTATCCTTAAGGTTTTCTCTGTACAGTATCACATCATCTGCAAACAGTGAGAGCTTTACTCCTTCTTTTCTGATCTGGCTTCCTTTTATTTCTTTTTCTTCTCTGATTCTGGACTTCCAGAACTATGTTGAATAATAGTGGTTAAAGTGGACACCCTTGTCTTATTCCTGATCTCAGGGGGAATGCTTTCAGTTTTTCACCATTGAGAATAATGTTTGCTGTAGGCATGCGTCCCCATAGACAGCAGCCCACCAGGTTCACCCATCCCTGGGATTCTCTAGGGAAGAATACTGGAGTGGGTTGCTATTTCCTTCTCCAATACATGAAAGTGAAAAGTCAAAGTGAAGTCGCTCAGTCGTGTCTGACTCTTAGCGACCTCATAGACTGCAGCCTACCAGGCTCCTCCATCAATGGGATTTTCCAGGCAAGAGTACTGGAGTGGGGTGCCATTGTCTTCTCCATATCATATATGGCCTTTACTATGTTGAGGAATGTTTCTTCTATGCCCATTTTTTGAAGAATTTTGATCATAAATAGGTACTGAATTTTGTCAAAGAATTTATCTGCATCTATTGAGATGATCATATGTTTTTTATCTTTCAATTTATTAATATGGTGTATCACATTGATTGACTTTCATATATTGAAAAATCCTTGCATCCCTGAAATAAACCCAACTTGATCATGGTATATGAGCTTTTTGATGTGTTGCTGCATTCTGTTTGCTAAAATTTTGTTGAGGATTTTCGGGTCTATGTTCATCAGTGATATTGGCCTGTAGTTTTCTTTTTTTGTGTTGTCTTTGTCTCATTTTGGTATCTGGGTGATGTTGGCCACATAGAATGAGTTTGGAAATCTTCCTTCCTCTGCAATTTTTTAAAAGAGTTTTAGAAGGATAGGCATTATCTCTTGTCTAAATGTTTGATAGAATTCCCCTGTGAAGCCATCTTGTCCTGGGTTTTTGTTTTTGGGAGATTTTTTGATCACAGCTTTAATTTCAGTGCTTGTAATTGGGTTGTTCATAATTTCTATTTCTTCCTGGTTCAGTCTTAAAAGACTGAACTTTTCTAAGAATCCATCCATTTCTTCCAGGTTATCTATTTCATTGCCTTATAATCATTCATAGTAGTCTCTCTCTCTCTCTTTTTTTTTTCTGTGTTATAATGCATGCAGATTTTTATTTTTATTTTTTTAATATAAATTTATTTTAATTGGAGGCTATTTACTTTACAATATTTTATTGGTTTTGCCATACATTGACATGAATCCGCCATGGGTGTACATGTGTTTCCCATCATGAACCCCCCTCCTACCTCCCTCCTCATACCATGCCTCTGGGTCATCCCAGTGCACCAGCCCCAAGCATCCTGCATCATGCATTGAACCTGGATCAGTGATTCATTTCACATATGATAATATACATGTTTCAATGCCATTCCCCAAATCATCCCAGCCTCACCCTCTCCCACAGAGTCTAAAAGACTGTACTATACATCTGTGTTTGTTTTGCTATCTTGCATACAGGGTTATTGTTACCATTTTTCTAAATTCCATATATATGTGTTATTATACTGTATTGGTGTTTTTCTTTCTAGCTTACTTCACTCTGTATAAGAGGCTCCAGTTTCATCCACCTCATTAGAATTGGTTCAAATGTATTCTTTTTAATGGGTGAGTAATACTCCATTGTGTATATGTACACAAATTTGATACGAACAATTCCTTAAAAGACCAATCTGCCAAAATTCAAACAAGAAAAAATAGGTAACCTGAATAGTCTTATTGTCTATTAAAGAAACACAATCAATGGTTAATAATCTTCCAAATCAAAAAATACCAAGTTCAGAGAATAAGATAGCAGAGGTGTAGGAGGATGTGGAGTACATCTCTCTCCATGGATACATCAGGAATACACCTTCAGAAACAGAAGGGCAGGCAAAACACCAGCTGAGAGTGGACAGGAGGACCTGACCAATGGAAAAGAATATATAGAATCCCGCAAAACTCAGTATGATGAAGGAACTAGGGAGAAAAACTTAGGAGGATGTGGAATACATCTCTCTCCATGGATACATCAGGAATACACCTTCAGAAACAGAAGGGCAGGCAAAACACCAGCTGAGAGTGGACAGGAGGACCTGGCCGATGGAAAAGAATATATAGAATCCCGCAAAACTCAGTATGATGAAGGAACTAGGGAGAAAAACAGGAGTATTAGTAGGACTGGACCTATTCTCAGCAGGTAGGGGAACTGAAGCAGGGGTCCGATCCAGTCCCCACAGCAGGGCAATTGTCTGAGTCAGAAGAGAAACATTTAAGGCTGAGAGTGAAGAACAGAGTAGTTACTTCATTTCAATAAGCTCCAAAATAAAGAAGGAAAGAAATGAAATATCATCTCTCCATGTGTTACTTGGAAATACTCCAATGAAAGAAAAAAAAAAATTTCTCTATATTCAGAAAAGATACATGTATTCTAGTATCCAGTGTAAAAAACACTGTTTACAATAGCCAAGACATGGAAGCAACCTAAATGACCATCAGCAGATGAATGAATATAGATGCGGTGTGTGTGTGTGTATACCGCCTGAGCCACCAGGGAAGCAAATTTGTGGGCATAGGATTTTCCATCATGTTTCTTTATTATCCTTTAAATGTCTTTAATATCTGTAATTTTGTCTCCTCTTTCATTCCTGATGTTGGTTATTTGGATCTTCTGTCTTTTGCTCTTAGTCAGCTTGGGTAGAGGCTTGTTAATTTTACTGTTAATTTCAAAAAGTCAGATTTGTATTTTTTTTTTAATTATTGCTTTCCACTTTATTAACATATATAGTTTTAATTTTTTCTTCTCTTTATTTTAATTCAATTTTCTTTTGTCAGTCTGGAAATTTAGATGACCAATTCTTGGTTTGTTTTTCTTTCCTAATGTATGAATTCAGTGCTGTTAACTTCCCTCTATGCATTAATTTTTCTCTAAGCATTTCAGTGTATACTACAGATTTTGATAAGCTGTATATTTATTTTAATTTAGTTCAAAATATTTTAAATTTTCTGCTTGTAATATTTTGTTGTTGTAGGCAGTCATAATTCATAATGTGCCAGGTAAAGAAACTTTGATAAATAGACTTTCAGTAATATGGTGGTCACATAAATTGTTTTATATAGTTTCATCATTATCTTTGGTGAGTCTAGGCTCCTGCACCACGAACTTCACCAGTGCTCCCCTCCTCCCACCCATGTGACACAGAAGGTGCCAGAGTTGGATAATTCCCTTCTTTTGGGTAGGTTTGGCTCTGCTAAAACCCCGACAAGTTAAACTCTGCCTAAATAGTTCTTCCTGAGGACCTGCCTTTTTAAGCACAGAATGCTCTGGTATATGTCATACAGTTTCCTATTCCTTCCTCGTACTGGGATTATAAGGGGATTTTTCTTCAGTGTTCATTCTGAGAACCTGGAAGGCCCCTGAAAGTAAAACTCACAAAATGTGGGAGCTTATTGATGACTTCTACCCCTTGGAGATTTTAATCCTCAGAGTTGTCCATACCAAGCCTCTGACAATTTGTTGATTACAGTTCTGGCTTTCCCATCCCTGCACTGGTTCCTGTAGAGGTTTATCATCTTGGGTTTCTGTTCTGGAAGTTAAAAATTTTCTGGAGTTGGAAAGATTGCCAGACCTACACAGAAGTGACAAACTTTTGCTATGACAAAATATGCAGGTTCTGGCATCACTTTCCCCTCATCCTGCCCTTGGCAATAGTTCTGTCCACATTTCCTTACACAGAGTTGCAGTGCAGCTGTATTGAAGACATCAAACTGTGTGTTTATATGTGCCTCAAATTCCAGAGGACATATGTCAAGCTCTCCTAAGTGTCCCCTCACTATGTTCTGTTCTTTTTCCCAAGAGCAATGACTCCCAAATCTGATATATTCTACTACTTCAAATAAATGTTTGTGCTCCTCTAAGAGAGAAAAAGCTTGACTGCTCTTTTGAAAGCCCTTCAAGGTGTTTGTGGAAGTTAATCTATACCCTCTTTATTAACTGTTGTTCCAAACATTTGTATTTTAGCTGAAATTGTGAGTCTATAGAAAAAATAATTTAACATCTTGTGTCATACACAGAAACTATATGAACATCTATTGTAGGCTTCACTGAACCTCTATTGCCTTCATGGACCAGGCTGGTGATTTAAGTTCATTGAATTATAGTGTCATGTGCTTGAAAGTAGAAAGTTAAAGTGTTTTTAACAAGGAGTTTTTTAAAATGAGTGAAGATACCCAGTGGCAAGAAACAATATATTCTGTACTCTGAAACACCAAAACATTAAAGTGAATTTGGAAAGCTAATAAAAATATACTGTGCATATTTAATATCTCTAATATATAAATATTACATATTGATTCATCTAAGAAGCTTGTGGAATACAGTGCTCTTCATTATACAATGAAAATGACCTACAATATCAAGTAATGTTTGTGAGGTCTTGTTTTAAATAATAGAATGAAGTAATATCATGCTTATCATATGGATCATATTAAATGTGGCTCCAGAAATTACTTTAGACCTTGAAATGTCACCATTTAAACATACACATCAGGCTTTTGTTATTCACTAATAATTTCATTAACACCAAAAACTTTCTCTTTGGTTCATTTTTTAGTTGTTTTTTTTTTTTCACTAGATAAAGGAAAATTGAATATGGTAGACTATCCATTGCTGGGTTTTATAAACTGTCTTATTAGTTTATGATATGATTTCAATCTGCCACTCTCAAAAAATAATGATGTCATTCATTTTCAAACATTATTTATTCATCACTGGGCTGTTGGTAAATTTTATTAGAAGGAAATGACAATTTTCACACTAGGAAGTAACTTTTATCTAAAATCTGCCTTGCATTTAGTCTATTCTCTGAAAAAACTAGAGCACTTCAGGAAATCTTAAAAATTCTGGAAATAGGTTACATCCAACAGGGTATAATTTCCCATATAATCAGCACAAGAACTCATGGTATAACAAAAATTCTCAAGTTACATTACACGGCATTCATTTTGTTTCAGTCCAATGACTTTCTGTCCTGATATTTGTTTATTTGGCCAGGTAAGCTCATAAATTAGGAGAATCCTACTCTGAATTCTTTACATTCAATTGAAATAATTCCACAAAGGCAACTATTATTTCAGATGATGTAAATATCATCACCTCTGATGTGGAGGAGAAGGGGTCGACAGAGGATGAGACTGTTGGATAGCATCGCCGATATGATGGACATGACTTTGAGTAGGCTCTGGGAGTTGGTGATGGACAGGGAAGCCTGGTGTGCTGCAGTCCATGGGGTCGCAAAGAGTACACAACTGAGCGACTAAATTGAACTGATGTGTCTTATTGACTTTGATAATAGTTTGTCTACAATTGACTAAACTAACTATGTGTGGATCACAATAAACTGTGGAAAATTCTGAAAGAGATGGAAATACCAGACCACCTGACCTGCCTCTTGAGAAATCTGTATGCAGGCCAGGAAGCAACAGTTAGAACTGGACATGGAACCACAGACTGGTTCCAAATAGGAAAAGGAGTACGTCAAGGCTGTATATTGTCACCTTGCTTATTTAACTTATATGCAGAGTACATCATGAGAAACGCTGGGCTGGAAGAAGCACAAGCCGGAATCAAGATTGCCAGGAGAAATATCGATGACCTCAGATATGGAGATGACACCACCTTTATGGCAGAAAGTGAAGAGGAACTAAAAACCCTCTTAATGAAAGTGAAAGAGAAGAGTGAAAAAGTTGGCTTAAAGCTCAACATTCAGAAAACGAAGATCATGGCATCTGGTCCCGTCACTTCATGGGAAATAGATGGGGAAACAGTGGAAACAGTGTCAGACTTTATTTTTTTGGGCTNGCTGATCTATGAGTTGTGAAAACATTGTCCATATGCCTAGATTGATATTGCAAATAGTTTTAATAACAGCAGTTTTAATAGGAAATAAGAGCAACAATTAGAATTCATTCACATCTTACTTTATGCTTTCATTAGTGTCCTATTTTGTCTATTGCAGAAGCAAGAGAAAAACAGAAGCATAGAATAAAGTAAGTATTGATATACATTTTGGTTTCTAATTATGTTGTTTGAGAACATCATACAATTACTTAAGCTCTGCACCTCAATTTTTGGCCTTTTTTGAAGGAAGTTTTATCATCCACAAATTCCAGTGTGCTGTACCTTCTTGAGCATGCAAGGAGGTTAAATGTATTAGTTCTCATAAAGTGCTTAGCACAATACTTGATTAAATTACTTATTCTTTAGATTGTTAAGTTTTTTATGAAGGGAGTATTTCTAAATAGTTATCATTTCGCTTTCTAGTATGTTTGCTAACTGAATGAATCACATTTTGAAAGACTTACCTAGGATTTATCAGATTATAAATAAAAAATATTTTATAGCCAACTACTGGCACAATCTTTTCTTAGAGTCTGTTAAGTTTATATCATACATGCATTAAATTGAGCCAAATTTGATAGTTTGTCTCTCTTTTTTACTCAGTGTAGAACAAAGATGTCTGCCCTATCCTTTTTCAGAAGTCACGTACTCTAAATTATAGGGTTAAGTCCTGTGGTTTCTTTAGAATTCTTTAAACTGGTGGGTGTAAGGTACTCTTTCCTATTAGTTTAAATTGAGCCAAATTTGATAGTTTGTCTCTCTTTTTTACTCAGTGTAGAACAAAGATGTCTGCCCTATCCTTTTTCAGAAGTCACGTACTCTAAATTATAGGGTTAAGTCCTGTGGTTTCTTTAGAATTCTTTAAACTGGTGGGTGTAAGGTACTCTTTCCTATTAGTCTGTGGCTGTGTTGTGAGCTGCTGTTTATCATATACTACTGACCATCGTTTCTATTGTCAGGGAGCTTATAGAAAAGAAGTATGACCCAGCCTGAACAAATATACAACTTATCTTTCTCCCATAATATGTGTGCCTGTGTGCATTTGTAGGAGAGAAGGAGTATTAAAATTGCTGATTTAAACTTAACCCAAAATTGCAAATGAAAACATGTTGTAAAGATATTTTCTCAAAGTTCCTAATAGCTCCCTTGTTCCAATGTTCAGACATCTGCAATACTTAAATTCTCTACCATCCCTTCATAAGAAATGCCTACAAATCCATTAAGAGTTAAATTAATTTCTAGGTCCACCTCTTTCCCACATATGTCCCCATGATTCCAACCCCATTCAGGCTGCGCTGTAGCCGAGAATTGCACACTGAAAATCAGTGATGCCTACAGATGAACTTTACATTACACAGAACATCTTGCTCTTAGATATCTATGAGACCAAGTGTGGACAAATTCTTTAGGTTAAATTACTTTTTTTCAGTGTGAGATGCCTCCACACTGCCACCTTCAACCACCATGTGAAAAAGCAGCTTACCTTTAATTTTCGAAGTTTTCCTAGTAAGCTATGCAAATCTTTGAAGTAAATGGCATACTGGCAAGGGAGCAGAAGAGTGTAAGTCATATTGAAAGATAATGTTTCTTTTTTCATTGAGGTATAGTTGATTTACAATGTTTCAGGTATACAGCAAAATGATTCAATTACACACACACACAAACACACACACACACTTTTCCATTATGTGCTCAGATGCTCAGTCGTGTCTGACTCTGTGATCCCATGAACTGTAGCCCCCCAGATTTCTCTGTCATGGGTTTTTCCAGGCAAGAATACTAGAGTGGGTTGGCATGCTCTCCTCAAAGGAGTCTTCCTAACCCAGGGACTGAACTCACGTGTTTTATGTCTCCTGCATTGGCAGGCAGATTCTTTACCACTAGCATCACCTGGGAAGCCCTCCTCTTTTCCATTATAGGTTATTACAAGATATTGAATATAGCTCCCTGTGCTATACAGTATGTACTTGTTGTTTGTCTATATATATAGTAGTGTGTATCTGTAAATCCCCAATTGTCAGTTTATCCCTCTTCCCTACCTGCTCACTTTCCCCTTTTCGTAAACTTAAGTTTGTCTGTGAGTCTATTTTGGCTTTATAAATAAGTTCATTTGCATGATTTTTAAGTTCCACATATGAGTGATGTTTCCCTGGTGGCTCAGGTGGTACACACACACACACACACACACACACACACACGCCACATCTATATTCATTCATCTGTTGATGGTCATTTAGGTTGCTTCCATGTCTTGGCTATTGTAAACAGTGTTTTTTACACTGGACACTAGAATACATGTATCTTTTCTGAATATAGAGAATTTTTTTTTCTTTCATTGGAGTATTTCCAAAGTAACACATGGAGAGATGATATTTCATTTCTTTCCTTCTTTATTTTGGAGCTTATTGAAATAAAATGAAGTAACTACTCTGTTCTTCAAGAAATGTTACCTTTTTTGACTTCTGGGAATCAGTGATTCTAGATACTAGATAGACTCTAATCTTTCTGAGGTAAATAGCTATTTCCTATTTCATTTTAAAAGTGATTTTACAATTGTTTTTGAAACACACATAGAAAATACATCTGATTACTGTGTACTGTGTTCAAAATATATACACTACTGAATAGGCAGGAGAAATTGATAATAACAACAGCTACAACAACAGAATAAATATGGATATAGATGAGTCTCCTGGTCATTAAAACAGTTCTTCAGTATAAATCGGTGTATTTTAAAATATATATCATTGATATCATTGATCAGGAACAAGTCCTCCTGTCATTTTTGAGACTTTGTTTCTCAAAAGAAGAAATAAATAGATGGAGATATACTCTTTAAAATGTTACAAGCTTGAAAATTTGGTTTTATTATCTCTATTATTTATGAAGAAACTGAAAATTAGAAACTTTATCTAATTCATCAGATACCATAGACATGATACATGGTAGATAAAGAACCAAACAAAATTTTGAAGCCAGCTGTTTTTAACTTCAAAGCCCGATTATATTATTGTAGTAAGATATTTTAAAGATGTCATCATATCTTTTCTTTCACTAAACACTTTCAAAGTTGGGATAAACTAGCTTGTTCAGAGAAAGTGAAAGTGTAGTTACTTAGTGATGTCCAACTCTGTGCGACCCCATGAATTGTATCCTGTCAGGCTCCTCTGTCCATGGAATTCTCCAGGCAAGAATACTGGAGTGGGTTGCCATTGAATAGAGAGGCAAAGGTGGCTTGTGAACCCAGTTTTCTCCAATTCCATATGCATATGTCAACCACTCTCTTCTGCTTTTCTCATTTTTATTTAAAGTTTATGACAAATATGATGGACAATACTGAATTTTCATTCAAGAATAACAAGATGCTACTACTATGATTGCTAGTACTGTAGCTGCTGCTGCTGTTGCTAAGTTGCTTCAGTCGTGTCCGACTCTCTGCGACCCCATAGACGGCAGCCCATCAGGCTCCCCCATCCCTGGGATTCTCCAGGCAAGAACTCTGGAGTGGGTTGCCATTTCCTTCTCCAATGTATGAAAGTGAAAAGTGAAAGTGAAGTCGCTCAGTCGTGTCCGACTCTTAGCGACCCCATTCAGGCAAGAGTCCTGGAGCGGGGTGCCATTGCCTTCTCCGATTACTATAGCTAGCCTACCGTAACCATATAGTAAAGTAGAAGCTTGAAGACGACAATTTCATATCTTTTAAAAAATGTTCCTCTTTAGGATTTTAATTGTGAAAAGTATAGGTATTTTTTCATTCAAAATATATATAGGCTATTTTGAAGAATAAAGTAAACATGATCAAGAAGAAAGAATTTCAGAACATATCACCAGTGGACAAATTTATAAAGAGAAATTCTTAGAGTCAGTATTCTAGCTGAGACAGGATTGTATCATTTTTTATTTTTTCTGTCAACACTGAAGTTTTGAATGATAAGTTCAGCATTATAAATCCCCTTTCTCTTTGAATGGACTTGAATGATTCTCAGTCAAGTACACAGATTTAGCAATGCAATAGCAGCTTGCTAAATATTCAAAAGTAATATAAAAGGTACCTAGAAAACAGAGCTGCACAGAAAGCAAGTTTAATCAACTAAATGGGGTGTTTGTTTTGGATATCAGGAATGTAATAGATTATTTCTAGATCATTGTAAAGACACAACAGTGAAATGATATTTGCCATGTTCTTGCTGTTTACTCACAAAGTTGTGTCCTACTCTGCAACCCCATGGGCTGCAGCACACCAGGCTTCCTGTCCTTCACTATCTCCCAGAGTTTGCTCAAACTCATGTCCATTGAGCCAGTGATGCCATCCAACCATCACATCCTCTGTCACCCCCTTCTTCTCCTGCCATCAGTCTTTTCCAGCATCAGAGTCTTTTCTAGCATCTGGGTCTTTCCTAATGAGTCAGTTCTTTGCATTAGGTGGCCAAAGTATTGGAGCTTCAGCTTCAGCATCAGTCCTTCTAATGAATATTCAGGATTGATTTTCTTTAGGATTGACTGGTTTGATCTCAAGAGTCTTCTCCTGCATCACAATTCAAAAGCATCAATTCTTCCATGCTCAGCCTTCTTTGTGGTCCAACTCACACTTAAACTTGTCATAGCTAACCTGATAATCTAATACACAGTATATTTATATATTTCACTTTGAGTCTTAAATGCCACATGCATACACATACATGACTGCATCTCCATGTATATGTATATATGCTGGGAGAAATATCAATAACCTCAGATATGCAGATGACACCACCCTTATGGCAGAAAGTGAAGAGGAACTAAAAAGCCTCCTGATGAAAGTGAAAGAGGAGGGTGAAAAAGTTGGCTTAAAGCTCAACTTTCAGAAAACGAAGATCATGGCATCCGGTCCCATCACTTCATGGGAAATAGATGGGGAAACAGTGGAAACAGTGTCAGACTTAGTTTTTTTGGGCTCCAAAATCACTGCAGATGGTGACTGCAGCCATGAAATTAAAAGATGCTTACTCCTTGGAAGAAAAGTTATGACCGACCTAGATAGTATATTCAAAAGCAGAGACATTACTTTGCCAACTAAGGTCCATCTAGTCAAGGCTATGGTTTTTCCTGTGGTCATGTATGGATGTGAGAGTTGGACTGTGAAGAAGGCTGAGTGCTGAAGAATTGATGCTTTTGAACTGTGGTGTTGGAGAAGACTCTTGAGAGTCCCTTGGACTGCAAGGAGATCCAACCAGTCCATTCTGAAGGAGATCAGCCCTGGGATTTCTTTGGAAGGAATGATGCTAAAGCTGAAACTCCAGTACTTTGGCCACCTCATGTGAAGAGTTGACTCATTGGAAAAGACTCTGATGCTGGGAGGGATTGGGGGCAGAAGGAGATGGGACGATCGAGGATGAGATGGCTGGATGGCATCACTGACTCGATGGACGTGAGCCTGAGTGAACTCTGGGAGATGGTGATGGACAGGAAGGCCTGGCGTGCTGCGATTCATGGGGTCGCAAAGAGTCGGACGCGACTGAGCAACTGAACTGAACTGACGTATGTACAATACTTACATGTGGATATATTTGTATGTGTATATCTGAACAGGTTAGATCAGCTGTGTCCCCAATAACACAAAGAGAATCATACTATCTTGTGGAGAAAATAAAACAGAAACCTTACAGATAATTTGCTTTAAGACTGTACATCCTAATGAAGAACTGACTCATCTTTATTGACATGAAATATGAAGACCTAAAAAGCACTTTCAAAAATATTATGAAAAACTTGTGAAGGTGAAGTCACTCAGTCGTGTCCGACTCTTTGCGACCCCGTGGACTGTAACCTACTAGGCTTCTCTGTCCATGGGATTCTCCATGCAAGAATTCTGGAGTGGGTTGCCATTTTCTCCTCCAGAGGATGTATATTCTACACTTATTTAAATTTAAAAAATCCCTTTTACTCTAAAATTTTGATTTGTACTCAATTTAAGATATAGTTTTGAATTATTGAATTTTAAAGTGTGTTATTGGAATGTATTTTTATAAATATATATATACAGAAAAATAATGTAAACTAAGTAAAACATTTTAGCATTTTAGCCCATTTTCTCTCTCTACAAACATATCTTGAATTTCATCTTGAGAAAGGAAAACATTCAATATCTAAGTTAAGTTTAAAATATTTAGAGAAAATACTTTAGATATATTAAGACTAAAGAGTTACAGAGTCGACCTTGCTTATCTTTCTTCATAGGCTTTTAAAATAAGTTTGGAGGATTCTATTCTGTGAACTAAAGTTTAATAACATGTTTGTAAAAGGTAAAGGTCCCAGACTAAGCTCATTTCTCCTGGAGAAAGTTCACAGCCTATATTTCCTAATAGTAACTCACAGGCTAATGTAGAAAGACTTTTTCCTTTTGTCTCTTTAGGCAGAGTAATGGCCTATGTCTGAACTGAATTAGATACTAAAAAGATGAGGCATATTTTGTAGAAAACAACTAAATTTACCAATATTTTTGCCTCTATTTTAAAGATATTTAATGATTAATAGCTTTTGTAATAAAAGGAACATATTTAACATAGCTTTTTATATGCCATATTTTATAAAATGACCATAATATATGCTACATAGTGTGATTCAAAAAAGCAATTAAGTTCATCAATGTCACTAGCCTTATTGATTACCTATTTGTGTATAATAATAAGTTATTCACTAAATCAAGAAATTAAGATATCTGATTTTGTGTATGTACTAACCACCCTTAAAATATTTGGTGTCCCTAAATTATTAGTTTTGTAAATTACATTTCAGTGGTAGATTGCAGTAGTAATACATTTCCTTTTATTATGATTTCCTATATGAAGAGTATAATTTACTGTATTAGAGAATAAAACATATTTTAACACAACTCGTGCTTGGGTTTTGCTCAAATAGAGGTTCCATTTAAAAAACAAAAGACATCTTACTTTTGGATATAATTAAAACTTAACAAAGCAACTAAAGACTAGTAGGTTAATCTAGTTCAAGGAACCAATTATTTTCCCCGAATTTCTTTAATTCCTTCAGCCAATAAACTGATGTATTATACTAGTTGAAGCTGATGTTATTTATTGGTAGGATAATAAAGAGCACACTGCGCAGAACAGAAAATCTACCTGTGCAATCATTGTTGTCCTATGTAACTTAGATACTCCAGTCCATTATTCTGATATAATTTTATATAGATTTCAAGGCTGATTCTTTAAAAAGCATAGCAACACTAAAGTTCTTTTGCTAGAAAAAATCTTGGATCAGCCATGTAATTAATATTTTTAATGAAGCAGTTTTTATTATGTATTATTGTGTTAGGTAGTTAGAATAGGAAAAAGGAGTCCAAAATTGTGGTGGCTAAAGGACAAGGAAGGGAAAAGCCCAGGAAAATAGAACAAAGGAAGGTCCAAGGGCCAGAGTGAGGACCCCAGGTAGAACAAACAGCACTCCTGGCAGCCCAGTTTCATAGGGCAGGCCCAGGGGGAGGAGAAAAACACATAAAAAGAGGAGCCAAAAGGCCAGAGGTCCCTCTCTCTCTCCCTCCCTCCCTCCCTCCCTCTCCTTCACGCTTTCTCTCTCTCTCTCCCTACCCCTCCCTCTCTCTTTCGATTTCACTCTCTCTCTCTTCTCTTCACATCTTTTGGGTCAGCATGCCCTCATGCCTCTAGGATGTATTTTCCTTTATTTTCTAAATAAAACTGAGCTGTAACATGGAGCTGTGACATTGGTCTGTTCAAGAGCTGTAGCCCTGGCCCGTCCGAGAGCTGTAACACTGGTCAGATGTAACACTGGTCTGTCACTTTGAATTTTTGTGATGAAATAGAACTGAGGAAATTACGCACTCCCCCAACAATTGCAAAAATATTAAATTCTAATCCCTTTTGTTTTAAAGTTATTTATACTTCTACTCCAGAAGCATCACCTAGTTCTCAGAGCTTTTGTAATGTTTACTTATGTGAATGCTGTTTGCAGTCACTGTTTTAAACTAGTAAATGTCCCATCTGTTTTAAAATAAAAATATATCTTATTAGCTCTTCTAGCCTGTTTCGTTTGCTGAAAACATTGCTTTCTTTAAATATCATTATTTTTCTTTATTTTGAGAACATTAGACCAATTAACATTACTATCAACATGAATTTTGCATGTTATATTTATCACCCTTGCAGATTTATAAGTGAAAGTTGCTATGTCATCTGTGTTCATAACTGTTTAAGATCTGCAATAATAGAAAATTGAATGAGGTTACTGAGACATCATTCAGACTATAAATTCTTAATTTAGCACCCTAGGAGACTCAATTGTTTTGCTTTTTATTACTCATTTGCTCCAGTCTCCCACATTGTATAACTAAAAATGAAGTGATTTAAAAGTTTATTTTCTCACAAATCTTGCCCTCTTGTTTCTAGACAGCAATATTTTATACTGAGCTCTATCTAATGCTTTATGTATATTTTAAAAATACTTAGTAAAAGAAGTGGTTTAAAAACTTCCAGCTGCTTAAATTTAGATGAGGATGAAAATAGGTGATAATGTAAAGCAATACAGATGAGATCACTGAATAACATCACATTATCTGTTTCAAGATGTAGATGATTGATAATCTTGAATTCTTTAAGCTTCCACAGAGACTACAATGGAATAAAAGATAGGTTTGTAGGAAGCAACAAAGGTTTACAGCTCAACATAGACACCTGTTTTCAAAGATGTTTCCATCTCAGAGAAACATATTTTAACAAATATCTCAAAATATATGGTTTTTGTTAAGTAAAACTCTTTCTGTACTCCAGCTGACAACTTGTACTTAAAAGAGTTTTGTGAGCATGGATGTTCTGAATTTAATTAAATGAAAAGTTCATCAAATGGGATCTGTGTATATGTCCATTTCAGTTTAGTAATCCATCTTTTCAGAGGAGAGGATGCAATTTTCTTATTATATTTGAATAAATGCATTTATTGGAGGTTTTCTAAAAAGGACTGAGAAAATAAGTCAGAAACGGTGAGCAATTAAGTAGTTACACAACAAGCTTTCCCAAAAGAAACTATTTTTAAAAAGTTAACTTTGCCTGTTGGTTTGTAAAATCATCACACATGTAAAATCCATGGGTAGATTTTCACCTGTCATGTTTCAGCTAGTTGGGCTTATAATATAAATTGTATGACACAATTAATATCTACTTTGGAGAGCCACTGGGGATACTTGTAGTAATTGTTACTATCCAGAGTAGCTCTATCTACTAGAACTCTCTGAAATGATGGAGAAGAGATATTTATTTAGAAATGGAAAATGGTAATTTAATTGGGGGAGCAACTACATAAAAAGCCACTCTAATGTTTTTATTTTACAATATAATAATTTACTCACAGAAAGTACATTGTCTCTTCACAATTCTTAAAGACTAGTCATGTTGTTCAGGAAGTGTGTTATACCTCATCAGTTTGGCTTTTGTTCTCACTTATGATTTATTTTTGAGATTTCTTGCCTAACTTCAGGTGAGTTAAGTTGTTAGAAGTAAGAAGATCATTCCTCTTGGTTTGCTTGCAGCAAAAAAATTCTCTTTTCAATCCAATACTTTGTAAATCAGCTGTTAATATTGCTTGTATATGACCTGAGCTATTGTTAGACTTTAACAAATAGAGCTATTTTTCCTTTTATTTGACCTTATGTTTCCTCGTTTGCAAGAGTGACTTCTACCAAGTCCTGGAGAGACTATTTCTAACCCTTCCTGCCTTGAATGAGCTAAAAATCTCAAAGGATATTAGCTCTAAATAGTAATTTTGACCTTGACTACATATTGGACTCTTCTGCTGGAGCTCTTAAAAGATATACATGCTAGGGTCCCACCTCTAGATATTCTGATTTAATTGATATGGGGAGTGACTTGGTCACTTATTTTATGAAAGATCATCTAGTGATTCTAGGGTTAAAAATTCACTGCTCTAGTGTCTTCCTATGTCCCAACTTTCTTACCCTTACTGTCAGCCCACCCCCTGCCCCATCCATCAATTGCTACATTTTCTATTCTTATGAGATGTAAGATTGTTTAATAGTTGATCTCAGGTGTTTTCAGGAATCCAGTGAGAAAATCAGCTAGCATTGCTGTCATTGTTGCATACTATTTAAGTAAACGTAGTGGCTCAGAGGGTAAACAATCTGCCTGCAAGGCAGAAGATCCAGATTTGATCCCTGGATGGGGAAGATCCCCTGGAGAAGGGAATGGTTATCCACTCCTGTGTTCTTGCCTGGAGAATTTCTTGGACCAAGGAGCCTGGTGGGCTACAGTCCAGGAGGTCACAAAGAGTCAGACAGGACTGAGTGACTAACACTTTCAGTTTTTAATGATGACTACTTGCAACTTCTTTAGCAGAGTATTTTAAAGAATGTGGTCAAGTCAACCAAAGGAGTCAAACAGGAAATAAAAGTTCAAGCAAAGAGAATTGGGAAGGGACTCTGGGCATATTTTAGAGGAAGAGGAAACTTAAGCAAAATAAGTATGGAATGGAAAACAAAAGGGCCTTGAGGTTATTGTTCCAGGCACAAGAAGCATGGAAAGATTTGTGTTATCATGTGCACTATCATAAAAATAAAAAAAAAAAGCATATGGTCTACAGAATAAAATCCATACTCTCTATATTGTTTTCCCAGTGTGCATATATAAAACTGAAAAATGATGATATAATAAACAGATAAATGATACTTAAGTCATATAGACAGCACCTTAGTTTTTTCAGGTGTAAAGAGGATCTAAAACTTTTTACTAGAACGCATACATTTTGAAGTTGGGGCTGGACATTTTAAACATCAGCCCTGTTTATTTTTAGCATCAATTGTGTTTAATCTCATTTTAAATATGAAGAAACTGAAGCATGGGAAAGTTACATGGCTTGCTCAATTTTCCAATGAAATAGCATAGTATCATTGGGCAAAAGCTTTAGAAATATCACTAAAAGTTCTTCAGTTTGATTTTATAATCCATAAAATAATTATGTTGAGACAGGTGGACTGTAGCATATATTCTATTCCATAAAGGCCTGCAACTTCTAAGAGTTTAATTCTCTTTCAAGAAATTAAAATTCACCCTCTTGGCCTTCTATCTGAAACAAAATCAGAGTATTCTTTATAATTTGGATCATTTGCCATTTAGAGTTTTCAAAAAAGTCTTTCTTTTTCCATTATTGCTTAAAGATTCTCAAAACTGGTTTGCAGGTAAATGCCAATGGCTCCTCTTACTCCCTTGGGCCTATGGATTTGAATTCATTTGAATTCATTCAGGGCAGCATGATTTTTTGACCTGGAATATGCTCTGTATATTTTCTTTTGTTCTTTCCATTTTGAAGATGACACTACTTTTTAAAGAAGGTAGAACAAAAGACCATCTGTATACTTATCCAGCTACTTTCCCTACTTTTAAAATGACAGCAGTTTTTATAAATGACAGACACATCTATTCCATTTTTATCTTGTTTTGAAAAGAGTTTAGCAGGGATTTTTTTAAGCATTATTTAACATATTATCTGACATTACTTCTATAGGTCTACATTATGCTTTTATATTTAATGCTACAAACCATTTACAGGTATTTGGAAAATTTTTCTTTAAAAATTTGAACTAAATAGCTTTCAAAGATTATTATACAAAAGAGAAAGGTCTTTGATCTTCTTAGAAGTGCTAAAAGCTGATAAAATTGTATGTTTTGACTTCTTTGATATTTGGAAATAATGTTTCATACACTTTATCCTTGCTATCTAGCAGACATGTCATTAATACTATTTATATGCCTGCTTTCTTATAAAGCCCTTAGAAAGTTTTTGCACTCATTAAGTCCTAAAATTCCAAGACCAAAGTAGATGGAACACATTGTTCTCACTTTATAATCAGACAAATTGAGACATAGAAAAATAAATGATCTTTATACCCTCAAGGTTTTGGGGTTATTTCAACATTTTCAGAGCAAGGAAAAAAACTATTAGTAATGACTTCTAAATGTATTAAATTGAGGATATGTACCCTATCATGTTACTCTATGAAACTTATTGTTTGGATTCAAGTATAACATGAAATTAGAAGGGAAAAATAAAAACAAACAGCAAAGAGACCTTGAGAACCAAGGTTAACTTGATCCTTTCCTTGATGTTTTGTAAAGTGAACTGTAGACTCTGAGAGGGATATTAAGTTTTCTGCCCTTTAAAAGTTACTTACAATGTCAATACTTTGATTTTTGCTTTATAATTTCCAAAGTAAGACTTTGTAGAACTAATTCTTTTTTTTTTTTTAATAACTAAAGGTCTTTTGAAAAACTATATGTAATATACAGTTGTACAGTTCCTAAGTTCTAGAATTTATGTGGAAAATGTTAATAAACATAACTCTTATAATGAATGGTTTATTTAAAAGAAAAAATAAACTGCTGATAAGCCTCACTTATGTAAGATTAGCCAATAAATTAGCTCATGTCAATTTCCACCTCCTTTTTTCTCACTTGAGTTACTAAATAAGCTCAAATATCCAAATATCCTCNTTCTAGAATTTATGTGGAAAATGTTAATAAACATAACTCTTATAATGAATGGTTTATTTAAAAGAAAAAATAAACTGCTGATAAGCCTCACTTATGTAAGATTAGCCAATAAATTAGCTCATGTCAATTTCCACCTCCTTTTTTCTCATTTGAGTTACTAAATAAGCTCAAATATCCAAATATCCTCTCATTTTATGAACAAATCTGTTTCATTTCATTATATCAGTTATAATGCTTTTCCAGTGCTTGCAGGTTTATGGGCTGTTTTATATTTACAAACATCTTTTCTTTCCTTTTCTGGATATAGTAACTGTATTCCTGGGCAGAAGCTGCTTCATTAACACCATGAACAGGAAAGAGTATACATGCATCTATTTACAGAAAGTTCATAATCAGACAGAATATTCTTCTGTTAAAACTCAGAAGAGCGATTGATAGCATTTAGGGTAAACATATCTGGGAGATGAAGAAAAGGGGACTTTAACAACATAATAATTTCTATTTGCAATCTGGATGGTTCTTACATTTTGTTAAATTCATTGATCTGTGTATCTATCCACTTATGATTTATTGATGTACTATATGTATCTATGTATTATCTGAAACTTTATTTCAGAAGGATCTAACGTTATTAGTTATAACTGAGAAGGAGAAAATTAAACCCTTAGTGAGGAAGACAATCAGGGGAGATTTACCTAAGCATACAGTTAATAGAACTGTAGGGATTTATAACAGAAATTGCTCCTGTGTATATGTTAACCATTCTCCAGTAGCAGAAATAGACATTTCTGCCACTAAAGACAAGTCTAACTCAAGAACGCATCTCTTCTGGGTTTAAAATCTTCAAATCATAGTCAAAAGAGCCAAACATATAGATTTATAATCTACAATGTTTCAACCTAAAAAGGTCTTTTGACTTTATGATGGTGTGAAAGCAGTCGTCATTCAATAGAAACCATACTTCAGCTTTTGAATGTTGATCTTTTGGAGGGTACCTCTACTCTTGTGATGAGGGACAGTGTCAACAAGCTAACCAAGGGATCATGAGGGTGAACCACCAAAACACTAACAACAATTCTGTTTTCACTTTCAGTACAGTACTGAGTAAATTATTGATATATGAGCTATTCAGCCTATTGTTATAAAATAGGCTTTGTTTTAGATGATTTTTGTCTAGCTGTAAGCTAATGTAGGGGCTTACATTGTGGCTCAGCAGGAATATAATCTGCCTACAATGCAGGAGACACAGCCTATGCAGGCTCAGTCCCCTGGGTCAGAAAGAGCCTACGGAGAAGGAAATGGCAAGCCATCCAGTATTCTTGCCTAAAAATATCCCATGGACAGAGGAGCCTGGCAGGCTATGGTCGGAAGTGTTGCAAAGAATCAGACATGACTGAACGGCTAGGGATACAAACTAATGTAAGGGCTCTAAGCACATTTAAGACAGGTTAGGTACATTACATGTACTGCTGTCTTATTTTCAATTTACAATGAGTTTATTAGGACATGACCCCATAGTAAATCCTGGAAGATTCATATAAGACACTGACCTATGTTTAAGGATCAGTCAAGTGACCGCTCCAACTAAAGATTGCTTTAAACTTGGTGTATCATTGAAACAAACAAAAAAACACAAAGAATAAATAAGATGAATAATAATGATTGTCTCCAGGATCTTAATAGAGTCTTAAGTCTTGATGGAATTCCACTCAGAATTAATTGATCTTGACAGCTTCTTCGGGCTTCCTAGACAGTGCAATGGTAAAGAATCCACTGGTCAGTGCAGGAGACACAGGCTCGGCTCAATTCCTGGGTTGGGAGGATCCCCTGAAATAGGAAATGGCAACCCACTCCAGCATTCTTCCCTGGAAAATTCCATGTACAGAACCTGGCGGACTACAGTACATGGGGTTGCTAAGAGTCAGACACGACTCAGCACACACGCACACAACAGCTTCTTCTGCATGAAGAACCCCAACATGTCAGCCCACAAATTCTTCCTTAAAGATCCCATGGGGCTATTGAGAGCTGGCCACAGTCTATTGTCCCATTCTCAAACGCCTGCCTAAATTCCTGCTGCCATTTTGGTGTCCCAAGACATGATAGAGCTAAATCTCCCAACTTATCAGAATGAAAGGCAGCTGACTTTGTGGACCTAGACAATTACATGTTGTATTTATCTTAGACCATGAAAAGTGAAGTCAATTGCCACCTAGGAGTTCCAGAAACTGACAGAAAAGGCTCCGCTGCCCACATCAGAGGGCTTTAGGAAAGTTGCTCTTCGTCAGTTTCTGCATCAGTCATATCCAGGACTTGTTAGTGATCTTGATAGAAATGATAATATGAAGATGCAAGGAAACTATCTGATCTAATGGTGCAAGAGCCAAATGATGGAAAATAATAAAGGTAAAAGTTGCTGAGAAAATATTTTCTTAGGAAAAACTGCAGTTTTAGAGCTTTAAATGCCGAAATTGAGTTGGATGTTTTAATTATATGGACTTGATTTCTGATCTGTCATTTGGAGGTAAAAGCAGAAGGATAACAATAATTTAATCAAAGGATTGCTCTCCTAAATTAATCTTGGTCTTTTTTGTTTGCCAATATTTTTGTGCAAAATCCTTCCTGGAGAAGGAAATGGCAACCCACTCTAATATTCTTACCTGGAAAATCCCATGGATGGAGAAGCCTGGGAAGTTACAGTCCATAAGGTCAACAAGAGTCGGACACGACTGGGCAACTTCACTTTCACTTTTCACTTTTCACAAAATCTATAGTAATATTTAACAGTGTATAGGCTCCACTAGTAAGAAAAACCTCACATTAAATTATTATTAGATGCTTAAAATAATAAATCAATTTTGGTAGTCCATGCCAATAAAATAAAAGCAATTCTCCTACCACATTAAGAAACTTGTAACAAATAAGTCATCTTCAAATTAGCTGTTTTATACATAATGTTGGAGAGTATATAACTTCATTGCTAACACTAACAAAGGGGTACTCTTTCTGCCCCCTTCTGATGCCTATGTCAGAAGCTTTCTCTATCTCCTTTATACTTTAATAAAACTTTGTTACACAAAAGCTCTGAGCGAGCAAGCCTCGTCTCTGGCCCCGGATTGAATTCTTCTCCTCCTGGGGCCAAGAATCCCAGCGTCGTAATTCAACAACAACCTTTCATCTTGCGGGCTCGTCCAGGATCCTTCAGTACAAGATGGGCCTGATAACCTATGTGAGCTTCCTTCTGATGACTCCAAATATCCTGAGTCTGCCGTTTGATCCTCAAGACAATGCCTTCCTGTCCTGGGCTCACTCCTATGCTGCGTTCCACAATCACTCTAACTGCTGGGCCTGTGGAGCACTCCCCTCTTCATCAGTGGAAGGCTTCCCATGGTGGACATCTCCACTTCAAGGAAAAGACTTTCTCCAAGTGTGTAAATACCTTCGACAACAATTATATGTGATGCCTCTTCTTCATCTGATGACATCTACCAACCCTAAAATGGACTGGTGCAGTATTTGGTACTTTAACTATGGACATAATGTGACTTTTAATTTTGATTATACATTGTCTCGGTTCAATGACTATTTTGCTACACATAAGGCAAATAGGTCTAGATCTAATGGTTTTTTACCTGATGTTTATCAAATATGGGATGAGGTTATGTGGCTAACTCCTGAAAAANTGTGATCATCTCAGTTGATGCAGAAAAAAGCACTCTTTTTTGATTAAGAAAACATTCAACAAATTAGAATGGGAGAAAACATAATAAAAGTCATATATGAAAAGCTATCAATTAAAAAATTGCTACTTGAAATATAAAATATTACATCCCACTTAAAAATTGTTTGGCATTTTTTTGAATGTCAAACACCTGTGGTATGGTCCAGCCATTCCACTCTGACATATTTACCAAAAACACATTCCTGTACAAAAAAATTATACCTGTCTCTTATACACATCTTTAATTAAATTATTTAATAAATGAGGCTTCAAAAACTTCAGCTTGTCAAAATAAATTGATTTTAAATAAAGCTTGTATATTAAAGGACAAAAAAATTTATCCCAACAAAAGCAAGTAGGAAGTAAAGTTTAGTTTACTCAGTTAAGTAACTAAGTGAAAGTGAAAGTCACTCAGTCATGTCTGACTCTTTGGGACCCTATGGACTATACAGTCCATGGAATTCTCCAAGCCAGAATACTGGAGTGGATAAAATTGGGATTATCCAATTAAACAGAGTTACAGCTGAGTTCACCTATACCCTCAGCATCTGTAAAGCCAGTATTTCTCATTTTAAAATGCTATGTTTATAGGAAATTGTCAAATAAAAAGATCAAAAATTCCAAGTGTATTCACTATAAAATATATTAAAAAAAATTGGCTAATTTTACCAAAAAAGTATAGCAAAATAGATCAAATTTTTAAAAAGCATTTTTCTAAAAAACACCACAGATGAAGTATTAAAGGTATATATGAATAAAAAATTGAAATTTGTGGATTGGCACACATCCTTATTGTCCAGGGCAGTGCCATAGTGAATAGTACTTGTTGGTCTAATCATTAGTATCCTGTTGCACTCTCAAAATCATCCCTAGTTGACAGGGTAAATTATATTTTCACCATAAACATATGTAATGTATATCATGAATAACTATTCTGCATATCTTATTTTTAATCTTTAATAAGAATTCTCTTATTTTTAAAATTTTCTTTAACTGTGGTTGGCTAAGCTCTTTTAATTGTTTTAAAAAGATTATAAATTTAACAAATTAGACATTTGCTAGACATCCCTTCAATTACAAAAGTGTGGAGCTTAGGCAATAAATTTTACAGCCCCACTTCCTGTCTGATAAGCATCAAAGTAAATAGTTTATTCATGACTAAAGCAAGGGAAAAAATAAGCAAACCACTAGTACTTAGGGACAACTGATTAGCAAAATTGTATAAACCAAATGTTCCTGATTTCTGTATCAATTGTAGAAAGAATGTTATTTCAAGGGATTAAGTACTGTGTAATCAACTACAGATAGATTTGTATACATTGAAAGAAAACTTCCCCAGTGGCATTAATAATAAAGAACCCACCTGCCAATGCAGGAGACTAAGAGACACAGATTCTATCCATGGGTTAGGAAGGTCCCCTGGAGGAGGGCATGGCAACCCACTCCAGTATTGTTGCCTGGAAAATCCCATGGACAGAGGAGTCTGGTGGGCTACAGTCCATGGGGTTACAAAGACCCAGACACTATTGAAGTGACTTAGTACACATGCATGCATACATAGAAAGCCTTATAATCCTATCATATGTCCTGTCTCTTATACACATCTCTCAGTTTCAGGAAGCACTCAAAAGAATACAAAAAGGAAACAAAATATTTAGTGTTTTGTCTTGTATTTGTAGAAGTAAAATAGATGGAAACCAAAACTACTTACAAAAATATTTCACCTTAAAATTTTTATATTTTAGTAGGGAAAATAAAATTGGGATTATCCAATTAAACAGAGTTACAGCTGAGTTCACCTATACCCTCAGCATCTGTAAAGCCAGTATTTCTCATTTTAAAATGCTATGTTTATAGGAAATTGTCAAATAAAAAGATCAAAAATTCCAAGTGTATTCACTATAAAATATATTAAAAAAAATTGGCTAATTTTACCAAAAAAGTATAGCAAAATAGATCAAATTTTTAAAAAGCATTTTTCTAAAAAACACCACAGATGAAGTATTAAAGGTATATATGAATAAAAAATTGAAATTTGTGGATTGGCACACATCCTTATTGTCCAGGGCAGTGCCATAGTGAATAGTACTTGTTGGTCTAATCATTAGTATCCTGTTGCACTCTCAAAATCATCCCTAGTTGACAGGGTAAATTATATTTTCACCATAAACATATGTAATGTATATCATGAATAACTATTCTGCATATCTTATTTTTAATCTTTAATAAGAATTCTCTTATTTTTAAAATTTTCTTTAACTGTGGTTGGCTAAGCTCTTTTAATTGTTTTAAAAAGATTATAAATTTAACAAATTAGACATTTGCTAGACATCCCTTCAATTACAAAAGTGTGGAGCTTAGGCAATAAATTTTACAGCCCCACTTCCTGTCTGATAAGCATCAAAGTAAATAGTTTATTCATGACTAAAGCAAGGGAAAAAATAAGCAAACCACTAGTACTTAGGGACAACTGATTAGCAAAATTGTATAAACCAAATGTTCCTGATTTCTGTATCAATTGTAGAAAGAATGTTATTTCAAGGGATTAAGTACTGTGTAACCAACTACAGATAGATTTGTATACATTGAAAGAAAACTTCCCCAGTGGCATTAATAATAAAGAACCCACCTGCCAATGCAGGAGACTAAGAGACACAGATTCTATCCATGGGTTAGGAAGGTCCCCTGGAGGAGGGCATGGCAACCCACTCCAGTATTGTTGCCTGGAAAATCCCATGGACAGAGGAGTCTGGTGGGCTACAGTCCATGGGGTTACAAAGACCCAGACACTATTGAAGTGACTTAGTACACATGCATGCATACATAGAAAGCCTTATAATCCTATCATATGTCATTGTAAGCTTTACAAATCTTTAATGGATTGTTTGAAATTCACAATAATTTAGCTTATAGGATATTTCAGCTATGAAAAATAAAAAGGCATTTAGCATTAAACATAAATGAAAGGAAGTTGCCAGGAAAAACACAAACATTTTTTGTATCAGATTTATATATTTGTGATATTTGTGTATTTTTTATTTATAAGAGTATTAATAAAGTATTTCTATTAAGATATCACACACTTTCCCACAGTTGTTAATTGAATCATGGCTTCTTGTACTGTGTCTCAAGGAATCTTCTGCTTTTTTTAGTCTGATTAAATACAGAAGAATTACTTCCATAGATTTTTAAAGTTCATGGTAATTTGAAAAGATTGTTCAATTTAGCTCTAAAATTAGTGACTGTGTCTTGATAAATGCCCAGTTAACTCAGCCCTTGCAAATAGAAAACAGATTCCATTTATTCTTCCAATAGTATCTCAAAGTAATACCATTATTCAGAAGTCTAATTTTTATGTGTAATTACATGTGCATATATATATACTTTCTCACTCACATATTTTAAACACTTACTTCAAAGATAGCATTTTACTCATTATCAAAAAGAAAACTACTAAATTAATGGAAGTTAATAAAAAGTTTCTTGATATTTTAGTCATAATTTTAGTCTAGAAGATGAAGAATTAATTTTTGTCCTTTTAAATATAATCAAATAATTTTATAAAAGGCACATTTTCAGTTTGATATTTATGAATAAGTTATTATTAAAGAGAAGAAATTATTTAGACAATAACTCAATGGTTCATTTAGTATTTTGTAAGGCATAATGATGTCCTTGAAATATAAAGCAGAAAGAAAGATGAGGAGGTGGAGGCAGGGAATATTCAACCCAAACTAGCATGACAAGTCAAGGCTTTTTTTTTTTTTTTTTTTTAAACGAAATAAATGAATTGCTGCCTATAGATATGCCAGCAGTACCTCTGGCATAGACACATAACAAATGTTTCAAAAATTTTAAATTAGCCTTTACCTTTTAAATTAGCCTTCAGTATGTAAATACTCACAAAAGTTTTCCTTAGTTGACATGTAGACACTTAAAATAATATGCAGTTTTTAGTAAATGACTTCTTTAGCAGGTATATAGTAGCAGGTCATGGAAGATAGCTGTGATACTTTAGAAATCACAAATTATGTTTTTGGTATTAGGGCAAATGAAAATGTTGCTGTATTTTGAATTTTGTCCATAAACTCATTGTGGGAAAAAAAATATTATTTTTGATTTAAATTAAATCGTTTTCTTGCTATTGAAGTTGTTTAGTCACTAAGTTGTGTCCTACTCTTTTGTGACCCAATGGACTATGGCCTGGTATGCTCCTCTGTCCATGGGAATTTCCAGGCAAGTATACTAGAGTGGGGTGCCATTTCCTTCTCCAGGGGAGCTTCCCAACACAGGGATCTCCTGCACTGGAAGGCAGAATCTTTAGCACTAAGGCACCAGTTCAGTTCAGTTCAGTCGCTCAGTCGTGTCCGACTCTTTGCAACCCCATGAATTGCAGCACGCCAGGCCTCCCTGTTCATCACCATCTCTCGGAGATCACTCAGACTCACATCCATCGAGTTCGTGATGCCATCCAGCCATCTCATCCTCGGTCGTCC
>SJYT01019566.1:757185-769119 GCA_006410635.1 Cephalophus harveyi | reverse complement strand
AAGGAGATCCAACCAGTCCATTCTGAAGGAGATCAGCCCTGGGTGTTCTTTGGAGGGAATGATGCTAAAGCTGAAACTCCAGTACTTTGGCCACCTCATGCAAGAGTTGACTCATTGGAAAAGAATCTGATGCTGGGAGAGATTGTGGGCAGGAGGAGAATGGGACGACAGAGGATGAGATGGCTGGATGGCATCATCGACTCAATAGACATGAGTCTGAGTGAACTCCGGGAGTTGGTGATGGACAGGGAGACCTGGTGTGCTGCGATTCACAGGGTCGCAAAGAGTCAGACACGACTGAGCAACTGAACTGAATAGAAACTTACACATTGGCTTAAAGATCTTGTACCCAGGATGAAATTTCGTTAGCCTGTCACTAATTTCAAACCTGGTAGGTCAAATCTTTCCACCCCTCAGAGACACCACAGTCAACTTCCATGGAACTAGTTGGTATTTACCATTACCCACCGACTCAATGGACGTGAGTTTGAGTGAACTCTGGGAGATGGTGATGGACAGGGAGGCCTGGCGTGCTGTGATTCATGGGGTTGCAAAGAGTCAGACATGACTGAGCGACTGAACTGAACTGAACTGAACGCTTGGTTAACTAAGATTGGCATCTGGTCCCATCACTTCATGGCAGATAGATGGGGAAACAATGGAAACAGTGACAGACTTTATTTTCTTGGCTTCCAAAATCACTGCAGATGATAACTTCAGCCATGAAATAAAAAGATGCTTGCTCTTTGGAAGAAAAGCTATGACAAACCTAGACAATATATTAAAAAGCAGAGGCATCACCTTGCCAACAAAGGTACACATAGTCAAAGCTATATTGTTTTTCCAGTAGTCTTGTACCATGTGAGTGTTAGACCATAAAGGAAGCTGAGTGCAGAAGAAATGATGCTTTCAAACTCTGGTATTGGAGAAGACTCTTGAGAGTTATCAAATCAATCAGTTCTAAGGGAAATCAACACCCAATATTCATTGAAGGGACAGACTGAAAACCACAGTCACAGAAAACTAACCAATCTAATCACATGGACCACAGCCTTGTCTAACTCAATGAAACTGTGAACCATGCCATGTAGGGCCACCCAAGATGGATGGGTCATGGTGGAGAGTTATGACAGAATGTGGTCCACTGGAGAAGGGAATGGCAAATCACTTCAGTATTCTTGCCTTGAGAACCCCATGAACAGTATGAAAAGGCAAAAAGATAGGACACTGAAAGATGAACTCCCCATGTCAATAGATCTGCCCAGTATGCTACTGGAGATCAGTGAAGAAATAACTCCAGAAAGAATGAAGAGATGGAGCCAAAGCAAAAACAACACCCATTTGTGGATGTGACTGGTGATGGAAGCAAGGTCTAGTGTTGTAAAGAGCAATATTGCATAGGAACCTGGAATGTTAGGTCCATGAGTCAAGGCAAATTGGAAGTGGTCAAACAGGAGATGGCAAGAGTGAATGTCAATATTTTAGGAATCAGTGAACTAAAATGGACTGGAATGGGTGAGTTTAACTCAGATGACCATTATATCTACTACCGTGGGCAAAAATCTCTTAGAAGAAACTGAGTAGCCATCACAGTCAACAAGAGTCCAAAATCCAGTACTTGGATGCAATCTCAAAAATGACAGAATGATCTCTGTTCCTTTCCAAGGCAAACCATTCAATATCACAGTAATCCAAGTCTATGCCCCAACCAGTAATTCTGAAGAAGCTGAAGTTGAACGGTTTTATGAATACCTGATGCAAAGAGCTGACTCATTTGAAAAGACCCTGATACTGGGAAAGATTGAAGGTGGGAGGAGAAGGGGATGACAGAGGATGAGATGGTTGGATGGCATCACTGACTCAATGGACATGATTTTGAGTAAACTCTAGGAGTTGGTGATGGACAGGGAGGCCTGGCTTGCTCTAGTCCATGGGGTCACAAAGAGTCAGACACTACTGAGCGAGTAAACTGAATTAATGCTGAAGCTGAAACTCCAATACTTTGCCCACCTGATGCATACAGTCTACTCATTGGCAAAGAATGATGCTGGGAAAGATTGAGGGCAGAAGGAGAAGGGGGCAACAGAGAATGTGATGGTTGCATGGCATCACTGACTCAATCTTTGTGTTTGGGTAAACTCTAGGAGCTGTGGTGTTGAAGACTCTTGAGAGTCCCTTGGACTGCAAGGAGATCCAACCAGTCAATTCTAAAGGAGATCAGTCCTGGGTGTTCATTGGAAGGACTGATTCTAAAGCTGAAACTCCAATACTTTGGCCACCTCATGCAAAGTATTGACTCATTGAAAAAGACTCTGATGCTGGGAGGGATTGGGGGGCAGGAGGAGAAGGGGACGACAGAGGATGAGATGGCTGGATGGCATCACTGACTCAATAGACATGAGTTTCAGTGAACTCCGGGAGTTGGTGATGGACAGGGAGGCCTGGCGTGCTGCAATTCATGGAGTCGCAAAGAGTCAGACATGACTGAGTGACTGAACGGAACTGAGGAGATAGTCAAGGACAAGGAAGCCTGGCATGCTGCAGTTCATGAGGTCTCAGAGAGTTACTCAACTGAACAAGAACAAACAGAAATAGCAGAAAGAAAACTAGAAAATTTATAAATATGTGAGAATTAAACAGTACAGTTTTAAACAATGAATGGATCAAAGAATAAATCAAAAGGGAAATTAGAAAATATTGGCAGAAATAAAAACAAAAATATAACACACTAAAACATATGGGATACAGGAAAAGCAATATAAAAAGGGAAGTTTTTAGTGATAACAACTTAGATTAACAAAGGAGAATGACCTCAAATCAACAGTGTAAACTTACAACTTCAAAACACTAGGCAAAGAAAAATAATCTGAACCCCAAATTAGCTGAGTAGAGGAAATACTAAAAGATTAGAGCTAGTAATAAATATGATAAAGAATAAAAAACAGTAGAAAAATTAATGAAATTAGCAGTTGGTTTTCTGAAAAAAAAAGTTGACAAATCTTAACTCACTAGGTAAAAAAGTGAAAACAGTCAACTAACATCAGAAATGAAAGAGGAGACATTTCAATTGATGCCACCAAAAAAAGAAATTACTCTGTAGACTTATGCATCAATAAAATGGAAACATTTTTGGAAAAATAGAACTTACCAAGATGGAATCTGAAGAATTTAAAATTTTGAACAATTTATACCCAATAATGTGATTGGATCAGTAATCAAAAACCTCCCAACAAAGCCCAGGGCCAGAAGACTTCATTGAAGAATTCTATGAAACATTTCAGCAAGAATTAACATCTTATTAATGTTCTATCTAGTTCTCAAATATCTAGTTCTCAAAAATTTCACCACCCCTCCAAAAAAAAAAAAAAAATGAAGAGGATGGAGCACATCCAAACTGAACAGTGTGAGGCCAGGGTTAATCTAATGCCAAAGCTGGACAAGGACACCACAAGGAAAATGAATTACAGGCTGTTATCCCTGATAAATAGATAAGTGAAAGTCATGCACAATATACTAGGAACATATTTCAACAGTACATTAAAAGGATTATATACCATGACCAAGTGGGATTTGTTTCTGGAATGTAAGCATGGTTCAATAGACAAAAATCAATTGATGCTATGCAACATATTAACAATATTGAGGAAATATACCCTTGTGATCATCTCAGTTGATGCAGAAAAAAGCACTCTTTTTTGATTAAGAAAACATTCAACAAATTAGAATGGGAGAAAACATAATAAAAGTCATATATGAAAAGCTATCAATTAAAAAATTGCTACTTGAAATATAAAATATTACATCCCACTTAAAAATTGTTTGGCATTTTTTTGAATGTCAAACACCTGTGGTATGGTCCAGCCATTCCACTCTGACATATTTACCAAAAACACATTCCTGTACAAAAAAATTATACACAAATGAGAATAACAGGTTTATTGGTAATAAGCAAAAATTTGAAATGACTTGAATAGATAAATAGTGATACTTTCATACACTGGAATACTACTCAACAATAAAAATGAATGAATATTTTATGATGTCATAATACTGTCTCTTATACACATCTAACCTCATCTCGAGCTGACAGTGGGGAAACGGGGCTCCTCCTGAGTTGTTAAAAAAAAAAAAAAAATGAAGAGGATGGAGCACATCCAAACTGAACAGTGTGAGGCCAGGGTTAATCTAATGCCAAAGCTGGACAAGGACACCACAAGGAAAATGAATTACAGGCTGTTATCCCTGATAAATAGATAAGTGAAAGTCATGCACAATATACTAGGAACATATTTCAACAGTACATTAAAAGGATTATATACCATGACCAAGTGGGATTTGTTTCTGGAATGTAAACATGGTTCAATAGACAAAAATCAATTGATGCTATGCAACATATTAACAATATTGAGGAAATATACCCCTGTGATCATCTCAGTTGATGCAGAAAAAAGCACTCTTTTTTGATTAAGAAAACATTCAACAAATTAGAATGGGAGAAAACATAATAAAAGTCATATATGAAAAGCTATCAATTAAAAAATTGCTACTTGAAATATAAAATATTACATCCCACTTAAAAATTGTTTGGCATTTTTTTGAATGTCAAACACCTGTGGTATGGTCCAGCCATTCCACTCTGACATATTTACCAAAAACACATTCCTGTACAAAAAAATTATACACAAATGAGAATAACAGGTTTATTGGTAATAAGCAAAAATTTGAAATGACTTGAATAGATAAATAGTGATACTTTCATACACTGGAATACTACTCAACAATAAAAATGAATGAATATTTTATGATGTCATAATATGAATGAATTTCACAACAATTATGCTGAGTAAAAGAAGGCAAAATATTTTGTATATTATGATTCTATTTATATAAAATTCCAGAAAAGCCAAACTAGTTTATAGTAACAAAAACAAGAGGCTTGGTTGCCTAAGTATGGGGCAGTGGAGAATGGGGAGATAGAACGTGGAGGAGAGAGAGAGGGCTTCCCTACTGTCATGTTGCATCAGGTATACACACAATCTTAACTGTGCTTTCTACATCTATTAAAACTCAGTTATTTGTAAACTTTAAATGCATGAAGTTTTTTATATTAGCTATATCTTGATTAAAAAAATAAATAATAAATGGAAAGGAATAGGAGAAAGAAATTATATACATCTTTTTGATGAATGTCACTGCAATTTAGAGCAAATAAATGGTGCATAGCTATTGGGGAAATTGTGCAAAAAGGGAAGTTCATTTAAGACAGAAGAAATTGCTTTTTATGCTGAAGGAA
Source organism: Cephalophus harveyi (assembly GCA_006410635.1). Classification (NCBI taxonomy): domain Eukaryota; kingdom Metazoa; phylum Chordata; class Mammalia; order Artiodactyla; family Bovidae; genus Cephalophus; species Cephalophus harveyi. The sequence continues at coordinate 763,826 of SJYT01019566.1, read as the reverse complement.
ATATACAGTAGAGTATGAAAAGATGAAAACACAGGCCAAGGACCAGTGGAATCTTACTGGAATGATATCTTTGATAAGGAGAAAGGGTATGAAATCCAGTACACAGATAACTTCATATATGGATCAAGAAGCCAAAATATATCATTAGATTGTCAGATTGTAGAACATTCCTCTGATTGCATCATTTTTCTCAGAGAATTCAAAAACAAGATTAGTGGAAAAATATGAGGATTAGAAGGAGTTACTGGAGGTTAAGGAAAAGCAAATGTGAAAGGAGAAGTTTGAAGATAGGAGAGTCAGTAGACTAATGAAGTAGTGTGATTGCAGAGAAGTATTTTTGACTCTCTTGATGTTTACCTTTATTTGAAGTCATGCCCATTGTTGGGGTAGTATGTTTTTCTCTAGCTTCATTTTACTGCATTGGTACAGGTTCAGAGTTGAGAGCTGGAAAGCAAAAATATCAAAGGGGTAAATAACACTGAAAAGCTGATCAGCACAAAAGCATTGGAGGTCCTGGTGAAGTTGTAGAATAAGTGGAGTCAAGATACAAGAAGTGAGCTGGAAAGACAGGTTACTGAGTGCATGAAAGTGAGCCTGTGGATGGATTATAACCTTTACTCTATCTTGCATATTTGGATGTCCCTTCAGTAAGTCCTCTGTTTCTTTTTCATCTCTGATCCTTCCAGTTCCTCCCACAAATGACAAATTATCTACTTTAAACAATACATCATTACACAGTAATTTTACTCAAAAATCTCCTTGTTTTCTTTTTTAACACCATTCATCTAACTACTTCCAAATATACAATCTCTTTAGAAAGCTAGAGAATTTGCTTGATTTCATACTCAGTGTCTTCATTCTACCATTTCTATCTCTTTGCATAGATATACATCTATTAGCTCAACACCAAAATCAACATTTCACTTTTAAGAATGATTCTTGCCTACTGCATTGTCTCTATTTTCTTACGACTCTTATGTCAAAATATTGTTAGGTCATATTTCTCATATGATAGTTTGTAAATATTCATCAAATTGTATGTGAGAATGCTTTCTTTCTCTTTTTTTTTTTTTTTTTTTTGGCAGAATCTTGGCATGTGATATCTTAGTTCCCTAACCAGGGATTGAACCCATGCTCCCTGCAAGGGAAGTGCAGAGTCTTAACCATTGAACTGCCAGGGAAGACCTACTTTTTTGTTTTTAATCTATATTAGTAACTTAAGCAAATCTCTTTTTTCTGTGCCATTTGAGAGACCTCAAATGCTTACTTGTATGGCTGCAGCATACAATTGACAGACTGTTGTACTGACTTCTAACTTTACAAGAACTTTTCTCTTTGGGTCCACACTTCATTGTTAATTTGATCATGATTAATCATAAGGTGTATTACGAGAATATCAATTTGTCAACTGACTAGAGTTAAACACAGTTTCCTTGTATAGATGGGGTGTGTAGAATTATTAACAAAATAAATGAGAAGTGCCTGCTCCCACAATTGCTGCTCATTTATATATTTGGAGTATACAAATCACTTTCATCCCTCGTATGTTGTGCTTAATTCTAACAGTGACTTTTTAAGGAACCCATAAATAATAGTTTTCAGATACAAGCAAACTGATTTACTATTGCTCAGCATGGAGAAGTTTTGACACTTCTTTTTATCATTATTTAAATGTTTATTTGGACATAACCTGAGAAAATTTGTCATATACTTAGGTTTTACAACTCATTTTAATGTTGTTATGCCTCTTATTTGAGTTTTAATGTAACTCATGTTCCTGATTACCTATTTTCACTTTTATTCTTTTTTACTGCCCTGAACTATATAATCTTATCCATGTATTTTCCCTTCCTTTTTTCCTTCAATTTTCTAAACCACCTCTATTCTCCTTCAAAACACTGTGTCCTTTTAAGACCTTGTCATTAACCTCAGATATGGAATTTTGTCAAAAATGCTGTTCTAGAATGGAAACAACTTTGTTGTTATTTCATTAAAAAATGTGCAATTGTGTTCTGAAACTTTTCTTATTTGATTCTTCACAGTTGTTTTATCTTGAGGGGTGTGTAAATCCTTTTTTTTTAGAATGATATTACACATTTTTCCTCTGCAAGAAATTTAAACTTTGTGGTTATGTGGTTAGGGTGATAATTCTGCCTATCAGACAAGTAGCATTAATCACAATATAATTAGGAGGTTATAAAAGCTTCAAACTGATGAAGGTTTTTCAGAAGACTTTAGGCATTATATCATCTTCTCTCATCTGATTATTTTTCCCTACTCTTATGACCATATCATTTATGCTTACTAGTAGAAACTGAAGTGTTACTAGTATCTTCTCATAAATTGAGCTGTTGAAAGGATGGTTTAGTTTGTCCTTTAGAGCAAGTCAAATGTATTCCAATCATAAGATGAGGTTGCACCTGTTCTGTGTGTGTTTGTTCTAAATTTTGAGAATCATTTGACACATTGCTTCAAGAATGACAAGAAAATTAAAATGCTTAAATCCTATGTAAACTAAATCTGTAGGATGAGATATTTAAAATAAAAATTCAGCAAATTGGCACAAAATAAGGAGTTCAAAGTATCAATGTAAATATAATGTGTGTTATTTGAGGAACATGAAGTAAAACCTATTTTCTTTTAAAAATCTGTATTATTTAAACTATATCACAAAAGACTTTCAGCAAATAGAATTCATAGATTCATTTAATTTTAATAAAAGGAGTGTAAGCAATCTAGGTTATTTCAAACATGTTTCTTGGGTAATTAATACTCACAACAGTTCTACAATAGTAGATAATTCTCCAGCTTAGATTAAATCTGGGTTTGACTAACCCAACATCATCATGCTTACTTCAACTGTGCTAGCTTTCTACAGAGCACACAGAGGAATAAAATGTGTATTCCTCACCCTTACCGCAACAATCTGAATCCCAATCTCTGGAGGTGGAGCCTGTTTTAATAAGCCCCATGGGTGACTCTATAGACACAAAGTTTAAATAGCACTAGACCACACAGCATACTTCTGCAATATCACTCCATTTTGTGTTCAATAAATAACAGTTCTCAACTCCTGGTTGGTGCAAAGATCTTAAAAAAATTAAGTAATAGTTATGATCTATTTTTAGATTGAATCTGTTAGCCCTGCCAAAATCAATGGAATAATTGGAACTGAGAAACATTCCCTCTAGAGAAGCTAAGAGAGTGCAGCATAAATAAAATATCAGCCTTTTTAAGGTACACTGTTCCAGTTGCCTGAAACACAGGCCTCCCTTGTCAGGCATCACATTCAGTTACTAAAGAAGTTTCAGCGAAATCATCCGTACGTCAATGTTGATACCTCATGAAAAGAAAAGACACCGTGCAAGGGCCACCAGTCCATCTAGTCATAAAAGTTCATTTTTAATAACAGTGCTCTGTGTCAGTCTGGTGTGGGTCTACCCACCATCCTATGCCATTGATACTTTATTAGAGCTTACACAAAAGTTCAATAAACAAAATGTCGATTTTGGGGAAACAAGAGAAATAGAAAGCTGAGATGGCTCTACCTTCTTTGAATCTAAGTATTTTTTTAATCCAAATAGTAAAAATATAATCCAAATCTCAGAAAAATAAGGATTTGTGATAAAATAATGATTTGCCAGATATAATCCCTTTTAGCTTTGTCTGCACAGAGAGACAATGAAACATTCAGGAAAAAAAATTGTCAAAAATTAAGTAAAATGTAATTAAGGTAGTAGGATTTTTCTTTTCAGATGCAATACTATGTACAACTTCTGTAAGATATTCAAAAGCACTAAAATAATAAACATTTCCTGAAAACAGCTTTTGCACAGGCGGACAATCACTGATGACTGTAATTATTCAATAGGTCCAGAAACCCTTAATAAGTGGAAAAATACAAAGAAGAAAAGCTGTACACTAAAAGAGGCAAAATTTTCTAAAACTTTGATTTTTCAATGTATTTATAGAATTTTATTCTACCATAGTTTAATACCATAGTTTAGATGATTGAGAGATTATCTGTCATTTTTTTTTACTGCTCACAAATTTCTATCTTAATTATTTTTAAATGGTGAAAATAAATACTTTAAGGCTATATTGTACAGACAAAATACTAGTTTTTTTATATATGCACCACAAATTTGAAGAAAGAATAATAGAAGTAAGATCACATGTTAGCTTCAGTTGTAAACCCAGTCATCATTACTAATACATAATATTTCCCCCAAAGCTAGCTTTTAATCACAGTTATAGATGTCTCATGAGTATAATAGAATTCCAGTATGAAGATGGCTAGAATAATATCTATCTGGGCTCCATCCTACCTCATAGCACCTGACTACAGGGTCTAATGGGAGAAGATGCTCAGTATATGTTAGGAGATTTTTAAAAGTGAATGAGAAAAGATAATGATAATATTTCATCGTGATTTCAAAAAGAATAAAAAATTGTTTTCATCAGCTTATGAAGTGAGCAAGAACAGAAAAAAAAATTCAAGAGCTGTAATTGCCTTCTAAGAGTACTAACTTCTAGGTATAAGAAAATAGAATGAAAAAATATTGGGGAAGAGTGCCTTGGATAGTTTAAAGTTCTATCCTCCCCCCTTCCGCCGCCCCAACTCTCCTTTCTTTAAAAAGGAAATATAGAAGAGAAAAATATGTCTATCCCAATCTGTTAGATCCATTGAAACCAGTTAGACATGTCTAGTGGGCTATAGTCCATGGGGTTGCAAAAAGTCAGACATGACTGAGCACACACACGAACGTGTGGTTATTTCCTCCATTATTGACTATGGTTATTGTGTTTTAAATCTAAAATTTAAATAGTCAAATTAGGTTAGTAGGGTTCTTAAACTATATTTATGACTGTCTTTGTTTGGGCTGTATAACAAAATGCCATAAACTAGATGGCTTAAACAATAGACTTTTATTTCTTACAATAGGAAGGCTGGGAAGTCTACAGTTCAGTTCAGTTCAGTTGCTCAGTCGTGTCCGACTCTTTGCGACCCCATGAATCACAGCACGCCAGACCTTCCTGTCCATCACCATCTCCCGAGTTCACTCAGACTCACGTCCATCGAGTCTGTGATGCCATCCAGCCATCTCATCCTCGGTCATCCCCTTCTCCTCCTGCCCCCAATCCCTCCCAGCATCAGAGTCTTTTCCAGTGGGTCAACTCTTCGCATGAGGTGACCAAAGTACTGGAGTTTCAGCTTTTTCCATCACCATCTCCCGAGTTCACTCAGACTCACGTCCATCGAGTCTGTGATGCCATCCAGCCATCTCATCCTCGGTCGTCCCCTTCTCCTCCTGCCCCCAATCCCTCCCAGCATCAGAGTCTTTTCCAGTGGGTCAACTCTTCGCATGAGGTGACCAAAGTACTGGAGTTTCAGCTTTAGCATCATTCCTTCCAAAGAAAGCCCAGGGTTGATCTCCTTCAGAATGGACTGGTTGGATCTCCTTGCAGTCCAAGGGACTCTCAAGAGTCTTCTCCAACACCACAGTTCAAAAGCATCAATTCTTCGGCGCTCAGCCTTCTTCACAGTCCAACTCTCACATCCATACATGACCACAAGAAAAACCACAGCCTTGACTAGATGGACCTTAGTCGGCAAAGTAATGTCTCTGCTTTTGAATATACTATCTAGGTTGGTCATAACTTTTCTTCCAAGGAGTAAGAGTCTTTTAATTTCATGGCTGCTGTCACCATCTGCAGTGATTTTGGGGCTCCAAAATATAAAGTCTGACACGGTTTCCACTGTTTCCCTATCTATTTCCCATGAAGTGATGGGACGGGATGTCATGATCTTCGTTTTCTGAATGTTGAGCTTTAAGCCAACTTTTTCACTCTCCTCTTTCACTTTCATCAAGAGGCTTTTTAGCTCCTCTTCACTTTCTGCCATAAGGGTGGTGTCATCTACGTATCTGAGGTTATTGATATTTCTCCCGGCAATCTTGATTCCAGCTTGTCTACAGAGTGTCTACAGAGTGCTGACTAAATCTGTTCTGGTGAGGGCCCTGTTCCTGGCCTGTATGTGACATACCTTGTCTCTGTATTCTCAGGTGGCAGGGAGAAAGTGGTCTCTCTCCCCTCCTCTTTTTATAAACCCACTTATCCTATCTTGAGGGCTCCATCTCATGACCTCATCTAATTTGAATTACTTCCCAATGGCCCTACCTCCATATTAGAGGTTAGGGCTTCACCATGTAAATTTTCAAGGGAACACAGTTCATCTATACCAATGTCTATGTTTTAACTATAGACCCCAACTCCCATACTTGGTATAAATGGAGTTACTACTACCAGTATGATTGACTTGTATCTATTCTGCTATAACCCATCCTTAATACAGTTTATGCTGCAAAATTATACTCCAAACCCACTAACAACATGTTTGTGGCCAAGTTTCTACTTTTGCAATATATATGGTAATATCTGAGTCTAGATTCTTACTGGGGTGCTGTCTTTCAAATTCTGCTGCTACTGCTAAGTCACTTCAGTTGTGTCTGACTCTGTGTGACCCCATAGACAGCAGCCCACCAGGCTCCCCCATCCCTGGGATTCTCCAGGCAAGAACACTGGAGTGGGTTGCCATTTCCTTCTCCCTTTCAAATTCTAGCCAATGTATATACACCTTT
>SJYT01019566.1:743365-755209 GCA_006410635.1 Cephalophus harveyi | reverse complement strand
ATTTCATGCAAAGATGCGCTCAAGAAAGGACAGAAATGGTATGGACTTAACAGAAACAGAAGATAGTAAGCTGTCTCTTATACACATCTTAATATTTCTTTTATCAAAATATTTCAGATTGATATTATAATGTTGAGAATATAAAATCTTTTATATTCTTAGGTACTTAAAATTAAAAAGTGAATGTGTTTGATATCTGTAGATACAGCTGCAGATTAGAAATGCTTGGGATATAAGATGTATCTTTTTATACTTTTATATTGTGTCTGTATGTATTCAAAGCTTGTAAATTTTATCATCTGGAAGATTAACTGACTTGAAGCATTGTGTCATTTCTCCCTCATATAATGAGAAGTGTAGTAGATACTTAAACTTGTCAATCTCCTTTATCTTAACCATCTGTATTATGAAATATCTATATTCATTTGTATTAAAGCAAATACTTTCAATTGAGGTAACGATGAACATCCGTCTATTCTAGTTAGAAATAATAAGAATAGATGAAGGTATAAATTGTCTCTTTCAGTTTCCCTTAATTCTAACTACAGAGGCACTTGAGTTGAAAACAAAATTTTACCAGTATTTGAATCAAATTTCTATCTTCTGAATTATTTTCACTCTCCCAACTGAGCTTCAGTAATATTATAAGTAGAATGGGTCAAGAAGTGCTAGATTTAGGCCAAGACTTTTGACAAACATTTGAATCTTAAAGCATGTTTAATTATGTATTCTTGGCAGCTAGAAGAATGTAGCCTAATATCTGATCCAAAATGGTTTTAAATTAAAAGTAATTTATTTTAATAATGATAAATATGACTGCTATTTTAACCTGTTATATACACATGACAGTCATCAAACATTCTCATATTGATCTTTGATATACACTAGAAACTATTAAGACTCTAATTAAGTCACAAATTCAAGAACACATATTCTATTTAGAGTTAAGGTGTTAGACTTCTTTTTACCTAAAAGGAGAGAAAATGGGGATTCAGAGACTAGGGTTTAGTTTCTGAGAATCTAACTCTTCAGACTGTGTAATGAAGGGGAAATTATGTGCTCAAGGGATGCCCAGGTGGCTCAGTGCTAAAGAATCCATCTGCCACTGCAGGAGACGCGCACTAGATCCTTGGGTCGGGAAGATCTCCTGGAGAAGGAAGTGGTAGCCACTCCAGTATTTCAGCTAGGGAAATCCCATGGACTGAGGACCTGGTGGGCTACAGTCCATGGGGTCACAACAGAGTCGGGCACAACTTAGCGACTAAACAACAACAGTGTCCTCAAAACTGTCAAGCTATGAATGTAATGACAATGATACGACAGTGTTAATATAAATTTTATCTCCTCCAGCAGTGCTGTTTATTCATGATTCTTTGTAAAGTCATCAGGTATGCTGAACTGGAAAATACATTATTGTTTTTACATGTGAAAAGTAAAAATGGGACCTAGAATAAATGCTTTGAGAGAAGCCTTGATTGTAAAAAATAAAGTATAATGAAGCCACACTCTTAATGGGGTGGAATTTTTCCTAAGTCTTACATTTTCATCTACCATAAAAGATTTATTGATGTTCCATTTGAGATTATAACTTCCACTGATGAAGCAGTCTTAGGAAGAAAAACAATTTATAAGTTCAACCAAATGGGGTCAGGGGCTTTGTTCAATTTCTGTACTTTAATTAGCTAATGAGCTTTGTTTGAATTGTTAGAAGCTTTCTTTGTAAGTGCAGCGTTTTGAGAAATCAGAGGCTAAATTCTTCCATTATGTACTCATCTGTAACTATCACTAATTACAATAGAAGTTTCCACATAAATAGCTTGGAGTAGAATTTAGTTCTACCAGATAAGTTCTAGGACAATTCAGTAAATGGTCTAATTTTTCTAAATCATTACTTTAGTAATTTATTTATCTAAGAATATTTTATTACAAAATATCTGTTTACTAAATGTCAGCTATCTATTACAAATAAGGATAACTTCTCATCTTTGTTTTTGAATCATTGTCAGATATTTAGAAATACAGTTAACCTATGAACAACATCGGAGAAGGCAATGGGACCCCACTCCAGTACTCTTGCCTGGAAAAGCCCATGGACGGAGGAGCCTGGGGGGCTGCAGTCCATGGGGGTCATTAAAAGTCGGACACGACTGAGCGACTTCACTTTCACTTTTCACTTTCATGCATTGGAGAAGGAAATGGCAACCCACTCCAGTGTTCTTGCCTGGAGAATCCCAGGGACGGCGGAGCCTGGTGGGCTGCCGTCTATGGGGTCACACAGAGTTGGACATGACTGAAGCGACTTAGCAGCAGCAGCAGCAGCATGAACAACATGGGCTTGAACTTCACAGGTCCCCTATACTGAGTTTTTTTTTTTTTTTTTTTTTTTAGCAGTAGTAAATGCTACAGAACTACACAGTCCAGTCATGATTGGTTGAATCCATGGATGTGGAATGAATACAAAGGGACAATTGTAAAGTTATGCTTAGATTTTTGACTGCTTAGGAGTCAGCATTCCTAACCCCAACATTGTTCAGGGGTAACTGTAATATCTTTACCTCAAGTGAAAAAGACTATGATAAATGTATTTAATGGTTTCATAATTTTAGTAAAAAGTATTTTTTTGTGATATACTCACTAAAAGCAGGATATGATGTCTTTCTGTTGAAAGTGTTTAGCTGTATGAAGGATTAAAATGTGTCGAGTCAGAACCTTGAGTCACATCATTAACTTAAATGATAAATAGAGATTGATTGGAGAAGGAAATGGCAGCCCACTCCAGTGTTTCTGCCTGGAGAATCCCAGGGACGGGGGAGCCTGGTGGGCTGCCGTCTCTGGGGTCACACAGAGTCCGACACGACTGAAGCGACTTAGCAGTAGCAGTAGCAGAGATTGATTAGGGTTTATTGTAAACTATAACCAAGGGTATAAAATCAGATAATGTTGCATTTTGTTTCTGTCATATGTGCTATTATCTCTAGAAAGTAATCTTTTAATTGAAATTGAGGCATGTATCATCGTTTGATCATTTCTTCTCCATATTTTTCAAGATGCTAGTTTTACTTGAGGTAAATTGAGGATTATATGACAAAAAGATGAAATAATGGTATAAAGAGAAGATCAATATAGATACTTATATTTAGCACCATAATTTGGATACTAATCAACTGTCATTATCATTACATTTTTATTAAAAAAGATAAAATAATGGATGTTGTCATTATTACTTTGCTTTAGAAACAGAAATATTAAGGTAGAGCTACTTAAATTCTGTACCTAATATGAGAATTAGGTCCTCTCTCACTACTTTATTTAAGCCAAATTTCCTTTGTAACTGTTAAAATAATTATATGTTTGCACACTTTCGGGATTTCATAGGCACTTGAAAATTATTCAAATTAACATTTAAAACTTTTATTGTTTGTAGAATGCACAATTACAGATGTACAGAGAATGTATGCATGCATGCTAAGTCACTTTAGTTGTGTCCGACTCTTCACAACACTATGGACTGTAGCCCATCATGCTCCTCTGTCCTTGGGATTTCCCAGGCAAGAATACTGGGGTGGGTTGCCATGCCTTCCTTCAGGGGAGCTTCCCAACACAGGGATCAAATCTGCCTCTCTTAAAAGTCTCCTACATTGGCAGGCAGATTCTTTACCACTCTTGCCTCCTAGGAAGCCCACAAAAAACATAAATGTGCAGCTAAACAAATACATATACATCAAGAATCCATGTAACCATTTCCCTGAAAAATAAATATAATTTTGGTAGTAAACAGATATTCCCACAACTCTCTCCTATTCTCATTGTGGTTAACTTTGTCCTGAATCCCAATATACCAGTTTCATTGTGCTGCTTTGTTTTTATTTTTACCTATACACAAATCCATAAAGTTTAATTTTGCTGTTTACAAAAATATAAACAAGAGAATACATTTGATTGTGTACATCTGTCTTTTGCTTCCATAGCTCAGGAGTATGTTTTAGAAATTCATGTCATTGCAAAAAAAAATTGCTGTAGTCTTTTAATTTTATTATAATATAATGATCAATGCTTTACTGTACAGCTCTGTATTTATTATACTGCTCATATTCAAATGTTTTCCAATTCTTTGATAGTACCAATATTGCTACTATAAAAATTTCTAGACATGTATATTGTATACATATGTGCACATTTCTCGCTATATATATATATATATAGAGAGAGAGAGAGAGAGAGAGAAAGAGATTCTGGTTATGTAGAGCATGTGATAAACAGAGATACAGCATTTCCATATTCCTGCAACACACATGCCTGACCTAACTTTAAAAATGAGGAAACATCAGAAGAAAATATATTGAAGGTCAATCTACAACATTACCAGTGAGTAGTATACAAAAAGATAAAAACTGTAAAAAAACAAGATCTGAAGAACCACTCTAAATTAAATGAGACAAAAAATGCTCAATTTTCTTTAGCTCCAAACAACATTATTAGGACAATTGGCAAAATCTTGGTTACATAAAAATAATCCCTGCTCCCCTTTTTGAAAGAAAAATATACTGAAATGCTAAGTGGTAAGAAACTTCCATGCCTATTAGTTAGTTTAAAATTGTCTTGGGAAATGAAAGAAGACAGAGACTAAATCAAATATGATCATATGTTACCCTGTGAGGAATATGGATGCAAGATATATGGGAGTTATTTATTCAGATCTTTTTTAACTGCTGGAAAATATTGTCACATTGAAAGTTAGAAAAGTATGCAGAACAAAAGAGAAAATAAATGTGGTACATATATGTGGTTAGTAACTATAAAATCATTAATATAAAAGTCAAGAATAAAAGGTGAAAAGTGAGAATCATATATGTAGAGTTAACATGTTCTAAGGTTCTATCATTAATAGGAAGACATAAACCTGATCATTGTAATAGACTCTCAAGGATACCTGTTTTGAAATATAGTATAAATTTGATTCCAAGCATACCTTTGATTGCATGTTACAAATTTTGTTATATTGAATTTTGTGTCATTAATTTCAGTATAGCTTTTCATTCCCTTCATTGTTCTTCCCATTACTTCTCTTTGATATAGATGTTTTGAGAATTGCATAATTTTTAAGTATTTGAGAACTATTCTGTTTATTTTAATTGCTTCTACCTTTATTCCACTGTGGACAGACAACATATTCTGAATGATTTTAAGATATCTGTAAAGTTTATTGGGATGTGCCTTTTATCTCTTGAGTTAGTCAATTTTGGATCCATTATATATGGACTTAGAAAAAGTGTTTTTATATGGAGTATCAAATTCATTGATCTTTAATATAATTAAAATTTATCTGATTTTACACCTATCATCTCTCTCTTTATTCAACCTTTTAATAGTCCCTTATCCTCTATTTCCTTTTTCTGAAGTTACATTTTATTACATCTTTCTGTCAATTAGTTACTCTGTCCATACTTATGAAAAATAAGTTCTTGGAAAACTACTAAAGAGGATATATTATTACTTTGATAAAGGACATTATACATAAATATTAGCACTTAAGACAAGTAGATTAAGAGACATTCATATTCAAAAAATAAGTAAAAGTATTATTTTCATAGAATATTATCTTGTATCAGTTCAGTTCAGTTCATTTCCTCAGTCATGTCCAACTCTTTGCGACCACGTGGACTGTGCCACGCCAGGCCTCCTTGTCCATCACCAACTCCCAGAGTTTACACAAACTCATGTCCATTGAGTTGGTGATGCCATTAAGCCATCTCATTATCTGTTGTCCCCTTCTCCTCCTGCCTTCAATCTTTCCCAGTATCAGGGTCTTTTCCAATGAGTCAGTTATTTACATCAGGTGGCCAAAGTATTGGAGTTTCAGTTTCAGCATCAGTCCTTCCAATGAATATTCAGGCCTGATTTCCTTTAGGATGGACTGGTTGGATCTTCTTGCAGTCCAAGGGGCTCTCAAGAGTTTTCTCCAATACCACAATTCAAAATATCAATTCTTCAGCGCTCAGCTTTCTTTATAGTCCAACTCTCACATCCATACATGACCACTGGAAAAACCATAGCTTTGACTAGAAGGACCTGTGTTGGCAAAATAATGTCTCTATTTTTTAATATGCTTTCTAGGTTGGTCATAACTTTTCTTCCAAGAAGCAAGCATCTTTTAATTTCATGGCTGCAGTCACCATCTGCAGTGATCTTGGAGCCCAAAAAATAAAGTCTGTCACTGTTTCCCCATTTTCCACAAAGTGATGGGACCAGATGCCATGTTCTTAGTATTCTGCATGTTGAGTTTTAAGCCAACTTTTTCACTCTCCTCTTTCACTTTCATCAAGAGGCTCTTTAGCTCTTCTTTGCTTCCCGCCATAAGGGTGGTGTCATCTGTGTATCTGAGGTTATTGATGTTTCTCCCGGCAATCTTGTTTCCAGCTTGTACTTCATTCAATCCAGTCTTTCTCATGATGTACTCTGCATATGTTAAATAAGCAGGGTGACAATATACAGCCTTGAGATACTCCTTTCCCGGTTTGGAACCAGTCTGTTGTTTCATGTCCAGTTCTAACTGTTGCTTCCTGACCTGCATACAGATTTCTCAAGAGACAGGTCAGGTGGTCTGGTATTCCCATCTCTTGATGAATTTTCCAGTTTGTTGTGATTCATACATATCTTATATGAAAATATATAAATACTATAAAGAGCAACAATTATGTGAATTTATCAAAGTTGCTGATACAAAATTAATATAGGAATATTGATTGTATGTCTATATATATATACACCAACAAATTGAAGATTAAATGCACAATTTACATTAATACCAAGATATATCAAATATCTATGAATATATCTAATGAGAGCTGTGCCAAATTTCTGTGCTCAATAACAACAACAGCAACAAAAAGATTATTCTTGAGATAATTTATAGATGATTCAAGTAAATGGAGGAGGAGTACATGTCCATATATTGGAAGATATTTGTAAAAAAAAATGTTAACTCTACTCAAGTTATCTCTATATTCATTGCAAAGCTAGTTGAATATCAGAAAAATATTTTAATGTGAAAATTGACAAGCTGATTCTAAAATTTCATGGAAATGCAATGGGCCAAGAGTCAGCAAGGGAACCGAAGTAAAAGAATAAAGTTGGAGGGCATGCACTCCAGATAAACAAACAGCTCTTAAAATGCTTCAGTAATTAAGATAGTATAGTAGGAGCTCAAGGAAAGAGAAGTAGGCAATAGAACATAATGGAGAATCCAGAAGGTTGTTGTTTTTAGTTGCTAAGTTGTGTCTGACTTCTTTGCAATCCCATGGACTGTAGCCCAACAGGCTCCTCTGTCCATAGGATTTACCAGGCAATAATACTGGAGTGGGTTGCCATTTCCTTCTCAGGGGATCTTCCTGACCCAGGGATTGGGTCTCTTGAGCCTCCTGCATTGGCAGGCAGATTCTTTACCACTAGCACCACCTAGGAAACTCACAGAAAGAGAAGTAAGTCAATAGAACACAATGGAGAATCCAGAAGGGGATGCACTCAAATGCAGTCACCTGATGTATGTCAAGGTTGACCATGATGTGCTGCAGAAAAATGAAGGTCTGTTTAATAAATGGGACCAGTTAAATGAAGGTGCAAACTTGGGCCAGAAGACAATCAAAACTTCTGTACCTCACAACACACTATTAGAGAGTAGAAATTTTGAATGTAAAGAGAAATAATGTATTTCTATTCTGTATATCCAATGAAGAAAAATGCAGAAAATATAAAGAACTTTTACAAATTCATGGGTAAAAGAGCAAGAAAAAGAACAAGGAAAATATGGAAAAACTCTTGGAAAGATATTATAAAAAGAAACAAATGCAAGCAGCCAGTAAACAAAAATATCACTAGTCCATACTATTAGTCACCCAGGAAATTAACATTAGGTTCATGATTAGACATTAGTACACACCTGACCCAATGATTAAAATGAAGAAAATACCAAGTTTGGGAAAGTTTGGGGGAGCAACTGGATTCACATGTTATGGGATAATTACATTGTCAAGCTATTTGATGCTATTTACTACAGCGATGAAAATGAACATCATAAATGAATCTGCCAAACGTTATATTCAGCAAAAGAAGTCAGGCATAAAAGGTTATGTTCTGTTTGAATCATCTACATAAATCATAAAGCAAACAAAACTTGCCTGTGGTTTTAAGAGTCAGAATGAAATTTTTCAGTGAGTGGGCAGGCTAAGGACAGGGAGTAGGCATGGGGTGAGGGGCATGGGAGACCATGCTTCTGGTGGTTTATAGGGTTCTGGTTCCTGTTTACATGGGCATATTCAATCTGTAAAAATTCAACAGGGTGTATTATTGTGATCAGTGCTTGTATCTATATTATATTATACTTTAATAAATATTTTAATTAATGTTTTCATTTGTGTGAATTTCTGATAGAGCCCATATATTATTTTATTTTACACTCATATGTAATATATTTGCTATCTTGAGTGTACAAGCATAAAATGTATATATTTAGAAAATATTTTTGTGGTTATGAATATAAGCATGAGTATGTAGAACATGATATTAAGTCAAAATAGGACTGGTAAACATTTTACAACACAAATTCAAGCAGTAAGCTATAAACTACTAGTCATTTAATTCACTCTATAAATAAGTAAGTAAAAGTATTAGAATTAAAGGTGATTTTATATATACATGTATCTATCTACATGTGTATCTACATCTTTCTATATCACTATCTTTTTATTATCTATCACTTTCTTTATCTCTTCCTTCTTTCCTTCTCACCGTGCTACATAGTGGCTTCACCAATTTACATTTCCCTAAACAGTATAAGAGGGTTTCCTTTTCTCCACATGCTCTCCAGCATTTATTATCTGTAGACATTTGAAGATAGCCATTCTGATTGGTCTGAGGTGATACCTCATTGTAGTTTTGATGGGACAGACTAGAGATCTCTTCAAGAAAATTAGAGATACCAAGGGAACATTTCATGCAAAGATGCGCTCAAGAAAGGACAGAAATGGTATGGACTTAACAGAAACAGAAGATAGTAAGAAGAGGTGGCAAGAATACACAGAACTGTACAAAAAAAAAATCTTCACGACCGAGATAATCATGATGGTGTTGATCACTCACCTAGAGCCAGACATCCTGGAATGTGAAGTCAAGTGGGCCTTAGAAAGAATCACTACTAACAAAGCTAGTGGAGGTGATGAAATTCCATCTGAGCTATTTCAAATCCTGACAGATGATGCTGTGAAAGTGCTGCACTCAATGCCAGCAAATCTGGAAAACTCAGCAGTGGCCACAGGACTGGAAAAAGTCAGTATTCATTCCAATCCCAAAGAAAAGCAATGCCAAAGAATGATCAAACTACCACACAGTTGCACTCATCTCACACGCTATAAAGTAATGCTCAAAATTCTCCATGCCAGGCTTCAGCAATACGTGAATCATAAACTTCCAGATGTTCAAGCTGGTTTTAGAAAAGGCAGAGGAACCAGAAATCAAATTGCCAACATCTGCTGGATCATGGAAAAAGCAAGAGAGTTCCAGAAAAACATCTACTTCTGCTTTATTGACTATGCCAAAGCCTTTGACTGTGTGGATCACAAGAAACTGTGAAAAATTCATCAAGAGATGGGAATACCAGACCACCTGACCTGCCTCTTGAGAAATCTATATGCAGGTCAGGAAGCAACGGTTAGAACTGGACATGGAACAACAGACTGGTTCCAAATAGGAAAAGGAGTGTGTCAAGGCTGTATATTGTCACCCTGCTTATTTAACTTCTATGCAGAGTACATCATGAGAAACGCTGGACTGGAAGAAGCACAAGCTGGAATCAAGATTGCCGGAAAAAATATCAATAACCTCAGATATGCAGATGACACCACCCTTATGGCAGAAAGTGAAGAGGAGCTAAAAAGCCTCTTGATGAAAGTGAAAGAGGAGAGTGAAAAAGTTGGCTTGAAGCTCAACATTTAGAAAATGAAGATCATGGCATCTGGTCCCATCACTTCATGGGAAATAGATGAGGAAACAGTGGAAACAGTGTCAGACTTTATTTTGGGGGGCTCCAAAATCACTGCTGATGGTGATTGCAGCCATGAAATTAAAAGACACTTACTCCTTGGAAGGAAAGTTATGACCAACCTAGATAGCATGTTGAAAAGTAGAGACATTACTTTGCCAACAATGGTCCGTATAGTCAAGGCTGTGGTTTTTCCTGTGGTCATGTATGGATGTGAGAGTTGGACTGTGAAGAAAGCTGAGCGCTGAAGAAGTGTTGATTTTGAACTGTCGTGTGGGAGAAGACTCTTGAGAGTTCCTTGGACTGCAAGGAGATCCAACCAGTCCATTCTGAAGGAGATCAGCTCTGGGATTTCTTCGGAAGGAATGATGCTAAAACTGAAATTCCAGTACTTTGGACACCTCATGCAAAGATTTGACTCATTGGAAAAGACTCTGATGCTGGGAGGGATTGGGGGCAGGAGAAGAAGGGGACGACAGAGGATGAGATGGCTGGATGGCATCACTGACTCGATGGACGTGAGTCTGGGTGAACTCTGGGAGTTGGTGATGGACAGGGAGGCCTGGCGTGCTGTGATTCATGGGGCCGCAAAGAGTCGGACACGAATGAGTGACTGAAAGGAACTGAACTGAACTGAATAATTATCAATGTTGAGCATTTTTTCACTTGCCTTTGGCCATTTGTCTGTCTTTGGAGAAATGTCTGTTTAGGTCTTCTGCCCATTTTTTTAATTGTGTTGTTTTATTTTTTGATATTGAGCTATATGAGCTGTTTATATATTTTGTAGATTAATTTCTTGTTGCTCACAAGTGTGCAAGTATTTCCTCTCATTCTATAGGAAGCTTTATTAGTGTACAACCTATGCTAGAGTTGCTCAGGAAATTGAGGATCTTGAAGTGCATCTTGAGATATGGAATTTATCACTGATAGATTTTCTCATTGGGGAAACATTATTGAAAATGCATCTAATCATGGTAGTAAACCACATTCATATATCCTCTTTGTATAATTTTGAAGTTTTGCAGTACAGTAAGTCCTCAGGATCCATGGGTTTTCCATCAGCTGATTCACCAACTGCCAATTATGTTAGTTGAATCAGCACATGGAGTTGGTTGAATCAGAAGCTGCAGAACCCACAGATATTGAGGATAGACTATACCATGTCACATGAGCATCTGCAGATTTTGGTATCTGTTGCTATCTGGGGGAATAAAATTCCCAGGAACACAGAGAGACAATAATACTTGAGATGTTCGTGTATGTCAATGATTCCTTCTTTTAATTGGATTTAATTCCCTTTATTGGAGGCATGGACTAACTAGATTGTTGAAATTTATTAAGGTGTTAAATTATATGAATCTAAGCATTAATAAAATGAATAAATTTCATTATCCTGCCTTTTTACCTTATGGACTACACAAGTCATCTGAAATGTTAATTTAGATGCAAAAAACTTATTTTGTTACGAGGGTCTACTGGAGCGAAAATGTTGAACAAAATGTGATATATATCTGGTATTTCTACAGCTACTGAACTGTGTTAAATTGAAAATTCCTTAACTACATTAAAAGTTAAAAATTTTCTGCAATTCATAATTTCCTATAAAATCTATTGTATGAAAAATTTGCTTATATTCCTGCTGTGCTTAGGAATTCACAAAATAGTCATTAATATTTGTTTACACTCTAGGATGGAAGAGTCTCCTTAGATTATAATAATTCTCCTTACTTCAAATTTTAAATACAAGCTTCATCTTGAAATTCATACCACATATTAATACATAAACTTACCTCATTTTCACATAATAATAC
>SJYT01019566.1:603942-730629 GCA_006410635.1 Cephalophus harveyi | reverse complement strand
AAAAAAAATGATAAAATAAAGAGCCTCTTGATGAAAGTTAAAGAGGAGAGTGAAAAAGTTGGCTTAAAGCTCAACGTTCAGAAAACTAAGATCATGGCATCCAACCCCATCACTTCATGGCAAATAGATGCAGAAACAGTGGAAACAGTGGCTGACTTTATTTTTCTGGGCTCCAAAATCACTGCACATGGTGATTGCAGCCATGAAATTAAAAGATGCTTACTCCTTGGAAGGAAAGTTATGACCAACCTAGAAGCATATTAAAAGCAGAGACATTACTTTGTCAACAAAGGTCCGTCTAGTCAAGGCTATGGTTTTTCCAGTAGTCATGCATGGATGTGAGATTTGGACTATAAAGAAAGCTGAATGCTGAAGAATTGATGCTTTTGAACTGCGGTGTTGGAGAAGACTCTTGAGATTCCCTTGGACTGCGAGGAGATCCAACCAGTCTATCCTAAAGGCGATCAGTCCTGGGTATTCACTGGAAGGACTGATGTTGAAGCGGAAATTCCAATACTTTGGCCACCTGATACGAAGAGCTGACTCATCTGAAAAGACCCTGATGCTGGGAAAGATTGAGGGCAGGAGGAGAAGGGGACGACAGAGGATGAGATGGTTGGATGGCATTACCAACTCAATGGACATGGGTTTGGGTGAACTCTGGCAGTTGGTGATAGACTGGGGGGCCTGGCATGCTGTGGTTCATGGGATCACAAAGAGTTGGACACAACTGAGCAACTGAACTGAACTGAGATGTCCATCAGCAGACGAATGGATAATAAAGCTGTGGTACATATACACAATGGAATATTACTCAGCTATTAAAAATATTATTATTTTCATAACAATTATTTAATATTTAATATTATTAATAATATTAACATTTAACATTATTAATAATAATAAAATATTATTCAGCATTTGAATCAGTTCTAATGTGGTGGATGAAACTGGAGTCTATTATAGAGAGCGAAGTAAGGCAGAAAGAAAAACAGCAATGTAGTACATTAATGCATATATATGAAATTTAGAAAGATGGTAACTATGACCCTTTATGTGAGACAGCAAAAGAGACACAGGTGTAAAGAACAGATTGTTGGACTCTGTGGGAAAAGGTGAGAGTGGGATGATTTGAGATAATAGCATTGAAACGTCGTATGTGAAATAGATTGCCAGTCCAGGTTTGATGCATGAGGCAGGGTGCTCAGGGCTGGTGCTCTGGGATGACCCTGAGGGATGGGATGGGGAGGGAGGTGGGAGGGGGGCTCAGGATGGAGAACACATGTACCCCATGGCTGATTCATGTGAATGTATGGCAAAAACCACCACAATATTGTAATTAGCCTCCAATAAAATAAAATAAAAATAAAACAGAATGGCAAAAATTGTACCTAAAGCTATTTTTTTCATTTTTAAAATGATGTTTAAAACCTTCAATCTTTAATTTTTAAAAATAATTCTTGAATCCAAGTTTGGAATGTGGAAAATTTATTTCAAAATCAACCCTTCATTTTCCTTTAGTCAGACTCACCCTTGGACAAAATCTCAATCATACTTTGGAGAAAGAAAAGAAACCTACACATTTCACACCCAAATAGGTCCTTTTTTGGAGGGCCACTAAATCACAGATTGGTAGATTATGTGAGCCATCTACTTTAATCAACTACCCAAAACAGGGATCACTTCCAGAAATCTATGACCAGAATATTCACCATTTCTGGAATAGGAATACGCCTATTACAAAGATAGATGCTGTATATATGTGAGAAAATCTTTTCTAAAACTGAACTAGTGTTTTCCTGTAACTTCCACACCTATTGGTGCATCTCAATTCTCAATTATCTGAAAATTGTAATTATAATTTTGCACTATTAACTTGTGCTTTCTCTCCAAACCACGAGCTATTCAACAATGCTGCTGCTGCTGCTGCTAAGTTGTTTCAGTCGTGTCTGACTCTGTGTGATCCCATAGACAGCAGCCCACCAGGCTCCCCCATTCCTGGGATTCTCTAGGCAAAAAACACTGGAGTGGGTTGCCATTTCCTTCTCCAATGCATGAAAGTGAAAAGTGAAAGTGAAGTCGCTCAGTCATGCCTGACTTAGCGACCCCATGGACTGGAGCCTACTAGTTCTATTAATCTGTGAATACAGAAGTGTACGGATTCCCAAAATATATTACTCAATACCAGTTTCTCAAAAGAAGTAATTACTCCCCCAAATTCTGTATCACTTCACTTTTTCAATGGAATAGCTCCAAATAAGTTGAATGTTATGACATATGCCTTCAGCTGTATGTCATAGAAAGCCCTTTGGCTATAACAGAAAAACTTTGTTTATAATATAAAACACAAAATAACATGGACTTAAATATAAAGGATCTAATATAAAGTAATCGCATAATATAATAAACTAGGGACTAGACAAAAATGAAGGCTGATGCAATACTGACTGTCATGCTCAAAATGAGGTATGAGTAGGTCAAAAGAATATTCAGGAGTTAATTCTTCTAAATGCTATCTCTCCCCAGCCTATCTTTTCACAAGTTCTTAACAATATTATGATATTCTGGAACTAAATATTGTTTCTAAATCTCTTTTTCTTTCCTGTGAATTAGTATTCCTTCACTAATTTCTCGGAGAAGGCAATGGCATCCCACTCCAGTACTCTTGCCTGGGAAATCACATGGACAGAGGAGCCTGGTGGGCTGCAGTCCATGGGGTCGCTGAGAGTCGGACACGACTGAGCGACTTCACTTTCACTTTTCACATTCATGCACTGGAGAAGGAAATGGCAACCCACTCCAGTATTCTTGCCTGGAGAATCCCAGGGACGGGGGAGCCTGGTGGGCTGCTGTCTATGGGGTCACACAGAGTCGGACACGACTGAAGCGACTTAGCAGCAGCAGCAGCACTAATTTCTAAGCTCATAACATAGAACAGGTGGCTAAAGGTAACTAATATGATGGAATAAATAAAACACAAGTACATTAAATTATCAGTAAAAAATCACAATAGACTCCATTAATCTAACAAATTTTAATAATATCACGACAGTAAGGAGGTAACCCAGGGGTTCATTTAATGAGTTGAGATTTGCAGACTGTCCCTGATTCAGAGGGTTGGCACAAAGCAAGGAACTTAGAATTTACTCCCTGGTGAAAAAATTATCCTATGGAATTCTCACCTAATTTTAAAACAAGCTGGGATGTACAACCTTTTGTTATCATATCACACTCAGAGTTTGTCAACGTTTCTGCCTCTCACACCCTGTCATCCCTAAGGTGAAGTGAAGTCGCTCAGTCATGTCTGACTGTTTGTGACCCCATAGACAGTAGCCAACCAGGCTCCTCCATCCATTGGATTTTCCAGGCAAGAATACTGGAGTGGGTTGCCATTTCTTTCTCCAGAGGATCTTCCCAACCCAGGAATCGAACCCAGGAATCGTCTCCCGCATTGTAGGCAGATGCTTTACCGTTTGAGCCTCAAGGGAAGTCAAGGTGAAAACAGTTCCATCCCAAACCAAAGAGATTTATCAAGTGTGAGTCACAAGTGGGAGTAGGATTAGGTGCCAGGAAGACTTCACATTGGATACTGCCCAGAAAGCTATCATCTCCTTCTATAAGATCTACTATTTTTAGAAATTTAAATCTCTAATCTGTTTATGTATTAGGAGTTTAACATACCCACTTTAGTTTAAAAAAATTAAGATTTTCTATCACTGTCCTCTTTTTGGTTACCTTGATTTCTAATTGCCTTTCAAAAAAAATAATATAATCTTCTTTAGTGCCAACAGACTAAAGTATTTAAAACTCAGATCTGACCATACCATCTCCAACTTTACAGCAAGGTCCTAATAACATCCAGCTTCTTTGCATACAAAGCTCCCACAGTCTAAAGCTGCTTACTTTTCCCACCTTCTTGTCTTTTTTATCCATCAGCAACACTGATTTGCCTTATCTATGGAAAAATTTGGAAAACTCAGCAGTAGCCACAGAAAGGCAATGCCAACGAATGTTCAAACTACCGCACAATTGCATTCATCTCACACACTAGCAAAGTAACACTCAAAATTCTCCAAGGTAGGCCTTAACAGTATGTGAATGAGAACTTTCAAATGTTCAAGCTGGATTTACAAAAGGCAGAGGAACAAGAGATCAAATTGCCAATATCTGTTGGATCACTGAAAAAGCTTAAGTCCAGAAAAACATCTATTTCTGCTTTATCGACTATGACAAAGCCTTTGACTGCGTGGATCACAATAAACTGTGGAAAATTCTGAAAGAGATGGCAATATCAGACCACCTAACCTGCCTCCTGAGAAACCTGCATGCAAGTCAAGAAGCAACAGTTAGAACAGGACATGGAACAACGGACTGGTTCCAAATTGGGAAAGGAGTACACTGAGGTTGTATATTGTCACCCTACTTATTTAACTTATACGCAGAGTACATCACGCAAAATGCCATGCTGGATGAAGCACAAGCTGGAATCAAGACTGCAGGGAGAAATATCAATAACCACAGATATGCAGATGACACCACCCTTGTGGCAGAAAGCGAAGAGAACTAAAGAGCCTCTTGATGAAAGTGAAAGAGGAGAGTGAAAAAGTTGGTTTAAAACTCAACATTCAGAAAACTAAGATCATGGCATTTGGTCCCATCACTTCATGGCAACTAGATGGGGGAAAAAATGAAAACAATGAGAGACTTTATTTTCTTGGGCTCTAAAATCACTGCAGATGGTGACTACAGCCATGAAATTAAAGGACATTTGGTCCTTGGAAGAAAAGCTATGACAAACATAGACAGCATATTAAAAAGCAGAGACATTACTTTGCCAACAAAGGTCTGTCTAGTCAAAGCTACGGTTTTTCCAGTAGTTATGTATGGACATGAGAACTGGACCATACAGAAAGCTGAGTTCCAAAGAACTGATACTTTTGAACTGTGATGTTGGAGAAGACTCTTGAGAGTCGTCCAGGAGATCAAACTAGTCAATCCTAAAGGAAATTAGTCCTGAATATTCATTGGAAGGACTGATGCTGAAACTGAAGCTTCAATACTTTTGCCACCTGATGTGAAGAAACAACTCATTGGAAAAGGCCCTGGGAAAGATTGAAGGGAGGAGGAGAAGGGAACAACAGAGGATGGGACGGTTGCATGACATTGCTGACTCAATGGACATGAGTTTGAGCAAGCTCTGGGAGTTGGTGATGGACAGGGAAGGCTGGCCTACTGCAGTCCATGCAGTCACAGAGTCGGACACAACTGAGTGACTGAACTGAGCTAAACCAGATGAATCCATTACCTTGTCTTCCTTGCACACATGCATCCTTTGTCTTTAGCTAGCTATTCCTCTATACACATTTTAAAAACCTTTCTCCAACTACCACATCCCCTCCACACAGATTTAATGACTTCTTCTGTACTACTTTTATATCTCCCTTTGTCACTGCACATATCCTTATATGTTCTCATTTTTTCCTTCTACTATATACCTTCATTTCCATAGAAGTAGAAACTTGGTGTACAGTAGGCACATAATAAAGATTGAATGGATAAATATACAGAATTAACACAAAAGATAAAAGTGGGCAAAATAAGAATACATGGAGAAATGAATGACAATGAGAAGGTAGTAAACTAATGTGAAAAAAGGAGGCAGAAACTTAAAGAATACTTATGGAATTAGGTGGTTGCAGAGTGAATGACAGATTTTGTTGCTACACTGCCTGGATTCATAGTACTTGGCTCTACAAAGCTCAGGTCACTCTAGCTTTCTGACTTTAGGCAAATTACTGACCATCTCTTTGCCACATTTTTTTTTAATCTGAGAAATAAAAAGTAGTATTTACATCAGTGGGTTGTTGTGAGAATGAAAGTATTAAAGTATGTAAATAACTACCCCCTCTTCCCTGGTGGCTCAGAGATTAAAGCGTCTGCCTCTGATGCGGGAGACCCGGGTTCGATCCCTGGGTCGGGAAGATCCCCTGGAGAAGGAAATGGCAATCCACTCCAGTATTCTTGCCTGGAGAATCCCATGGGCGGAGAAGCCTAGTAGGTTACAGTCCACGGGGTCGCAAAGAGTCGGACACGACTGAGCGACTTCACCTCACCTCCCCAACCAAAATACCTGGCACATAGGAAGCAGTAAAGTGCTGACTACTCCTCTGAGAGCACTGGAAATGGATTGGCAGTGGATAAATTCAAGATTTACTGCAAATTTGCTGTGAGACCTTAGGTGGACTATTTCATTTCTCCAGGCCTCCAGTTCTTGGCAGAGACTCTTTGCTCTTATTCCTAGAAACACAGAAAGATTCCACTTCCCAGGTTCACTGGCAGTCAGGTGTGGCCATATGTCTGAGTTCTGGCTGTGAGCAGGAAGCGATATTTGTCTCTTTTCCAGGGCTAGCTTTTACAAAGCCTCCAGTGTGCAGTGTTCTTTTTTCTTTGCTGGCTTGTACAAATCAAGCCTGAAAGCCACATGTTAAAGATGGCAGAACCATAGGTAGAAGGAATCTGGGTCCCTGAAACACTGCTTGTTGGAGAACCACCTGCTAATCCGAAACTCTGGTTTTAACTTTATATGAGCAAAGAATTAAACCTCCACTGAGTTAAGTCACTTTGATGTTATAATTTATCTTTAACAGCTAATATCATTTAATTAACATGATTTTCTTATTTGCAAAGTGGGAATAGTAATATGAGACTCAAACAGCACAGTACATGGCACAGAGTAACTATTCAAACATATTGTTTATCATCATAAGCTATTCCTATTAAGTTCACAATCAGTTGTCCTTTCACATAAATTTGACCTGTCCCTTAAGACTCAAAGTTCTATTACTTAGGAAATTATATTTCTAGCCCATGCTATTTTTTCTCTTATTGCAAAACAATTTAGCACCATAAAAAAAGACTATCCTGTTTTGTTCTCCACTGGAAAATTAGACGTATCTGAGAGCAGGAACACTGCTATACCATCTGTTGTATTCTATAACACTGCTAAGATTATAACTGATTGACCATCAAGTCTGTGTGTGGCAAAGTCACCAGTCACGGTACCTACCCTGATGGCCCATAGCTGATTGGCTCAGCAGGCCAGAAATTAATGTTTATTATTGTTGAATGAATGAATGAATGAAGGTAATTTAATTTACTCAGTGGTCATAAATCAGCTTTCTGGTTGTCAAGTCCTTACCACTCTTCAAAATTGAGAGCAGCTTAAAAAGTGGGAAGGATCAGCAGAAATCTACTACCAGGATTGAACCACTTTAGCACTGCTGATGGTGTACCTGCAGCAAGGTTATACCTTTGTGAATATCCTAGAACTTAAATATAATACCCAAATCTAGCAGAGATTAAAATGAAAGCTTTACCTCACCATGTTCAAGGAGCTGTTTTCTGGAATAAAACAAAAATATTCTCTATTAACTGACTATTCATTATACTATGATTATATCAGAATGAACCTCCACTTATTTGTTCTTATATTTTAAATAAATTAATATATAAATAAAGCTGTTAGATAAAAACTACTAAGTTCTAACAAAAAATTACTAAGTTAGATAAAAATTACTAAATATAGTGGAAATTTAAAAGGCATGATTTATAGTCATTCTATTTAAAGTATATCAAAATGTTCTTCTTTGGTTAAGATTAAATGGGTTTTACTGATTGCTAAATACTACCTCTGGAGAAATAAATAATAAAAAGAATATTTATTAAATATTCAATCACATACATATATTATGCTTTAGATAAGCACTGCTGTGACTTTTGAGTTATTTTTATTTTTCACAATTATAAATATGAACATCCTTGTACTTAAAACTCTGTAAGCATCTCTGAGTATTTCCTTAGGATCAATTTCTAGAATAAATTTTTTGGGTAAAGCATATAAATATTTTTAGTTCCACAAAAGTTGTTTTACAAATTTTCTAAATATTTATGTCTAAAAATTTACTAAAATTTTATGGCATACCTAATGTGTTCCAGACACTGTGCAGTGAACACAGTGTGAACAGAACAGATCCTGTTCTTATTCTCCACAGTTTATGTTAGATTGGCAAGAGATACAAGACCGCTTATTTTATTGCCCATTGTAAAGACAATATTTCACTTTTATAACAAAGCTTTGTAGTATAAAAGGCCTTCTCATATGGATTTTGGGTTTGGTAAGATAAGTAAGACAGTATAAATATGAAAGTATGAAGTACAAGGAAGTTCACGGGCACACACAAATCCAGAGATTAAAAAAAAAAAAAAACTAGTGAGGGGAAGGCCTCTTAGAAGAGTATTGAAATCACTAAATTATTTTGCCACCACTGCAGCTCCTTCCTGACTTCTGCAGTCAAGAGTGGAAGTGGGGGTGGATGGATGGGTTCCCACATGTCCAGAAACCTATCAGTCACAACAGAATCCTGTAGTGAGTGATTGCATGTAAGGGAGAGGCCTGGTAGGTAAGTATTATAATCACCAAAGACCCCAACAATAACTATGGATACAAATAAATCTAGTAACTAATTTAGAATATCAGTATACAATCAAATCATGAGAAACAAATAGGATAAGAGAAAAACACCAAGATAAATGAGCAAATGAACTCTCAAGAAAGTATTAATAAGAGTATTAAATGAAAGTTCCAATTATTATCTTCACATCTGCTTAAGAGAACACTGCTGTTGCTAAGCTGCTTCAGTCGTGTCTGACTCTGTGCGACCCCATAGACGGAAGCCCACCAGGCTCCCCCATCCCTGGGATTCTCCAGGCAAGAACACTGGAGTGGGTTGCCATTTCCTTCTCCAAAGCATGAAAGTGAAAAGTGAAAGTGAAGTCGCTCAGTTGAGTCCAACTCTTTGCAACCCCATGGACTGCTGCCTACCAGGCTCTTCCGTCCATGGGATTTTCCGGGCAAGAGTACTGGAGTGGGGTGCCATCACCTTCTCCATAAGAAAACACTGCATCCATACAAATAAAACAAGCTGTACTAAAAAAGAGCTTTCAGAGATAATGAAAAAAACTAATTTGCCAAATTTAAAACCTCGAAAGAAGGTCAAATAGCAGTGTACACAACTGAAAGTTGTGTTGAAGATGCATTCATGAAATTCTGAGAGAGAAAAAAGAAATAAAAAATATGATAAATGTAATAACAGATGTTCAAAAAAGAGAGGCTAAAGCAAAAGAGAGAGGGACAGAGAATATCCCTTGAGCTAAAGAAAAATTTGAGTGTTCAGATTAAAATTACCATGAATAATTATGTAAATAGGGCAGAAACTTTATTTAAAGAATAACAGCTGAAAACCTGCAAACTCTGGAGAGAGATATGGACATTCAAGTACATGAAGCTCATAGGTAACTCCCCCCACACACTGCAAATTCACTAGATATAATAAAACTGTCAAAAGCAAAAAATGAACTTCGAAAACAAAAAATCATCTCATATAAGGGAACCTCTGTAAGGCTATCAGCAGATTTCTCAACAGAAACCTTGCAAGCCAGGAGAGACTGGGATACTTGAAAAGTGCTCAAATAAAAAAATTTGCCATCTAAGAATACTTTACCTAGCAAAGCTGTCTTTCAGATGAAGGTGAGAAAGACTTTCCCAAGACCTGCCTTATAAGAAATGCTAAAGAGAGTCCTTCAAGCTGAAATAAAAGAATGCTAATTAGTAATATAAACATACATGAAAGTATAAAATTTGCTAGTAAAAGCAACTATATAGTCAATCTCAGAATACTGTAATACTGTAATAGTGGTGTATAAATCACTTAACTCTAGTATAAAAAGACTGAAGCATTAAAAAATAAATATAGCTACAATAATTTGCTAACTGATACACAATATAAGAAGATACAGATTGTGACATCAAAAGCAAAATGGGGACGAGGGAAGTAAAAAAGCAGAGTTTTTATATATAAATGAAGTTGACCTGTTATAAGCTTAAAATAGACTCATTACTATAAGATGCATTATGATAATCACACAGCAAAAATGTGCAACAGAAAAAGAAATCAAAGTATACCACTATGAAAATCATCACATGATGAAGAAAGATAGCATGAAAGGAAGACAGACACTACAAAACAGAAAGAAAACAAGATGGCAAAAATAAGTCATCCCTATCAATAATTACTTTAAGTATAAAATGACTTAATTCTCTAAAGACAGAGAGCGGCTAAATGGATAAAAATCAAGACCCAATTATGCTGCCTGTGAGAGTCTCATTTTAGTTTTAAGGATACACATGAAGGATACACACTTTTAAGTGAATGGATGGCAAAAAAATATTCCACTAAAACGGAAATGAAAAGAAAGCATGGGTGTGTGTATGTGTGTATAAAATCAGGAGAAACAGCCTAAGCTGAAAAATGTAACAAGAGATACAGGATATCCCAGGATATCCTGGCCTGTTGGAAGTTTATCATCAAACCTTTGAGGATGACCTAGCACTTTAGATGATCACAAAGATCTAGGATCTTGATAACACATAAACGTTAGATGAAAAGTCCCTGAGGGTCTCCTTCCCATCTCTCTTTGTTACTTGCATATGTCCTCAAGAGGTTTCTAATCAGTATACTTTTCCTCTGCAGACACTACACCCAGAAAAAGTCCTTCCTGGCATTAAGGGACAGAAAGCTACTGAAACTGGAAAATCTGACTCTTGATCAATGCTGCTTTCAGAGAAAGGTCTTGATCAAAACGGAGAAAGAAAAAAAAAAAAGGAAATCTCAATTAAATAGGAGTTGGGAGACAAGAAGGGGGAACTTTCATGCCCTGAAACTATAGAAGAGTCCAACAAGAAGAATAAGGATTCCTCTTCTTTCCTGGCAAGTATTCAGCCAATGAAAAGCCATGAATTTTTTGTTTACTATAGATCTCACAACTTTGTTTTCCCTTCCATAAAAGTGTTCTCTTCTCCTTGCTGTGCAGTGACTTGGATGTGGCTCACCATAGTGGTAAACCTCAAAGTGCAATCCTCTGCTGATCCCCAATAAACCCAATTTTGCTGAAGAAATTATCTGGCAGTCCAATTGTTTTGTTAGGTCAACAATGAATAAAGGAAATGTGGCATGTGTGTATACTCTAATACAATAGAGTATTATTCCACCATAAAAAAAAAAAAAAAACAAGAAAATCCTGTCATTCCAAGGTATTTTGGTATGTGAAATAGAGCAGATAGGGCAAGACAAATATTTTATGGTATCACTCGTATGTGGCATCTGAAAGTGACCCCCAAAAACATAAAAGAAAGAGCAGAATGGTAGTTGCCAGGGTCTGGGGACTGGGCATAATGACGTGATGTTCCTTAAACGGTACAAACATTTAGTTATAAGATGAAGAAATTCTGAGGAAGCAATGTACAGCATAGTGACTATAGTTGATAATACTGCACTGTATACTTGACATTTGCTAAGAAGGTAGGCCTTAAGTGTCTACACACATACAAACACTCACAGTAACTCTGTGAATTGATAGATGTGTTGAATGTGTTAATTAACTTTGTTGTGGTGATCACTTCACAACATTTATGAATATCAAATCATTGCATTATCTACTTTATACATATTTATTTTGCAAAGAACTATGAAAAAGAATATGAGGAACTATTTTTACGATATTGATGTGGGGAAGTGTATCTAAGCACAGAAATTAACAGAAAACAGAGAGAATACAGTTGTGATTGTATAGAAATTTTAACCGAGGGTGATGGCACCCCACTCCAGTACTCTTGCCTGGAAAATCCCATGCATGGAGGAGCCTGGTAGGCTGCAAAGAGTCGGACACGACTGAGCGACTTCACTTTCAGTTTTCACTTTCATGCATTGGAAAAGGAAATGGCAGCCCACTCCAGTGTTCTTGCCTGGAGAATCCCAGGGATGGGGGAGCCTGGTGGGCTGCCGTCTGTGGGGTCGCACAGAGTCGGACACGACTGACGCAACTTAGCAGCAGCAGCAGCATAGAGCAATGACCATTAATAAGTTATAAGCTGACATTATAGATTAAATCCTGTTATACACATAACAGACAAAAGATTGCTGTCTACACTATGAAAAGACACCATAAATAAATTTTCAAATGGACAAGAAAGAAATACAAATAGCCAACAGACATATGGAAAGATGTAAATATGTAAAACTTCACTTCACTTTGTAAAATGAGTTACTTCTTAAAAAACTACCAGTAAGAAAATGTGATTAAGAAAACTTAATAACATTGGTGTTCATAGACATGCAGAGAAATGTACAGTCTCACCATTATTCTCTCAGTATCCATCAAATTGCAAAATATTCATAGCTTATGATCCAGCAGTCCCATTTCAAATACGCTAAATATTCTAAATACTGGAATAAGTGTTCAAATGAATGTGTATAAAGTTGGTAATTACTCATAGCATTGGTTGTTATGACAAAAAGAGAAATATATCTAAACCTCCACTAATGTGAGAATGGCTAAGTACATGATAGTCACTCGTGATAATGAATAAATAAAACATGGGACTACTATAAAGTATGAGCAAGATGCTCAAGAGAAACTTAAATAAAAGTAAAGTTACAGAATAATACCAGTAAAAAACATACATTGTGCTTTCAGAAGTATTTTCTGAAATGATACATACTAAGCCATTTATAAACAGCACTAATTGAGGATACATCTAAGAGAGGGGAATATTTCTTCTTTTCTTGATATACTATTTTTTCTGATTGTATCACCATAAGCATATAGTTGGCCCTTGAACGACACAACAGTGAGGGGTGCAGTTGAAAATCTGAGTATAAGTTACAGTCGGCTCTCCACATACTTGGTGAATACTGAAATTCAATCAACTACAGATCTAGTAATAGTGCGGTGTTTATTACTGTAAAAAGTCTGAGAATAAATGGAACCATGCAGTTCAAATCCATGTTGTTCAACAGTCAACTGTATTATTTTTGTGGTTTAAAGGACCCTTCTGCCCAGATACCATAGAGAGCCAGAACTTTCAGGAATGTAATCATCAAGAAAGATCTCATTTCACCAACTTGCCACTCAAGTCTGTCCTCTACATTGTTGTTGTTTCAGCCACTAAGTCATGTCCAACTCTTTTGTAACCCCAAGGACTACAGTCCGCCAGGCTCCTCTTTCTCTGTTCTTCGGATTTCCAGGCAAGAATATTAGAGTGAGACATTTCCTTCTCCAGGGGTTCTTCCTGACCCAGGGATGGAACCCGCATGTCCTGCATTGACAGGTGGATTCTTTACCACTGACTGAGCCACCATACCCTCTCAATTTTCTGAGACAGCAGCCGTGTATCATGGGCTTCCCAGGTGGCACTAGTGGTAAAGAACTTACCAGCCAATGCAGGAGACATAAGAGACATGGTTTTGATCCTGGAGTGAGGAAGATACCCTGGAGGAGGGCGTGGAAACCCACTCCAATATTCTTGTCTGGAGAATCCCATGGACAGAAGAGCCAGGAGGGCTACAGTCCACAGGGTCGCAAAGAGTCATTCAAGACTGAAGTAGCTTAGCACTCTTGCCATGCACCCCTTCATCTTCTATTATTCAATTAAATATCTCAAGTCTCTTAATGCACTCCTTATGTGAATAGTTTTCAGAGCTCTACAAACATTGTTTTTAGAATGTCAAGACACATTCTCAGGGCTCCATCTGACCAGAACAAGGTAGAGTGGATCTATTAGCTCTCTTGAATTGGAAACAATTTCAACAAATAAGATTTAACCATTTCAATTATAAGATTCTAATTAGCTCTTCTGGCTACCATACAAAGTTGTTTACTGAAAATATAAGCAGAAGGCATAGGGTTCATGGAAGCCCTGCGCACTAATTTTACAATTTTTCTATAAATCTAAATGGTCCTAAAAAATAAACTTTATTAAAAAACAATAAATCTAATGACTATATGTACAAATATAATGCAATTTGAGTTAAATTTTTTTCTCAGAGGAAGTTTTCCTCACAATGTACTTCTCAAGTCCTATAACAGTGTGTGCTTTGGTTATATTTTGCTTGTATTTGTTTATACTATAATTCTAGTGACTACTAAAACCACAAATAAATGTAATAAAACAGTTTTAACAATAAATGTAGGAAAAACCAATCCATGAATACTCAGAAAAGCAAGTTGTTTTCTCTGAAAGTTAAAAAAAAAATCACCAAAAAAAACACTTCAGCTTACTTATTTACTGACTTTAAATTGTAGTGGTATAT
Organism: Cephalophus harveyi; assembly: GCA_006410635.1. Lineage (NCBI taxonomy): Eukaryota > Metazoa > Chordata > Mammalia > Artiodactyla > Bovidae > Cephalophus > Cephalophus harveyi. The sequence goes on along the minus strand of SJYT01019566.1, from coordinate 716,422 downwards.
TAAATTAAACCAATTTAAACTCTGAGGAAATTCACAAATATAAATCCTTTAAAACAAGTCCAAATGCATAAAAAAGACACAGCCTCATACAGTCTTTTTTTTTCTTTCCAAGAAGAAGAAATCTAAGTTTGGTTCATGCTTCCTTTCGTAATCATGATGGTGAAGTTTAATGTACATTCATTTGGAAAACTGATATTATAGCAAGTTATTTAATAACTGAATATTAAAAACAACTATGATATAATTACCTTACATAAGTGTTTGCACATAAGACACACCGAATATCACGAATAGCCTGTGAACAGAATCAAATTGATGAAACGTCTAAGGAATTAAGTGATATTTTAAATGCCCTGATTCATTAACAAAGGCATTCCTACTAGAAAGAAGTATTTTTATTGTTAAAACAAGTCCTTGGAAACAATTTAGTTCCAGCTCTGCCTTAGGAAAGCAGTATCTTGAAGTTGTAACCTCCTTCTCTATGAAAATGAAAGGTACTAGAGTAAATCTTTTGGGTCTAAAATTCTAAAGTTTATATATGGGTAACTTCTGACTGGAGTTTAAGTTTATATTTTACCAGATGCAAGTGAGCTGTAGTTGGGGGACTGGTTTCCACAAAGGAGGCAGGTTTCTCCAGGTATTTCAGAGGCTATTTTATGTCGAACTTCTAAGAAATTAGGACTCTCTATCTCTGTCTACAAAGACTATGCTGCTGCTGCTGCTAAGTCGCTTCAGTCGTGTCCGACTCTGTGCGACCCCAGAGACGGTAGCCCACCAGGCTCCCACGTCCCTGGGATTCTCCAGGCAAGAACACTGGGGTGGGTTGCCATTTCCTTCTCCAATGCATGAAAGTGAGAAGTGAAAGTGAAGTCGCTCAGTCATGTCCGACTCTTCGAGACCCCATGGACTGCAGCCTACCAGGCTCCTCTGCCCATGGGATTTTCCAGGCAAGAGTACTGGAGTGGGGTGCCATTGCCTTCTCCCTACAAAGACTATATTCCTACTCAAACTCCTGATTATTATAAAATTAGCTGTGGCATACCTGCCTCCCTGGTCTACCTCAGCCTGAAGTGACTGCTACAGAAGGCTTAAGAGCACTTATCAAGATGTATCAGCTAATGATGAGAGAGGGAGAGAGGGAGGAGTAAAGATAAGTATGAAGCTTATATTGGCCAAAGAGGTTTCAGCAGCAATTATAGACAAGAAATTTACAAGAACTTAAAATTTTGTACTCTGCATGATATGTGGCTTATAATTCACAGATAAACATTGAAAAAATACATAATAAAATCTGGACTCAGATGTTATATCTAAGTTTAGAATTTTTAACTTCTCTCATTGATCCAAGAGCATCCTGCATGGAAGAATGTTCCAAATAACAAAAATGAGATTACACTCCTTATGACAAGCAAAAGCCTATTCAAAGGTACAGACAACAGAATGCACACATTTATAGGAGTCTAAGATTCAGTAGTGTCATGGTGAAATCATACTACACCTGTCTTGCTCCTTTCCTTCCCAGAAGTGATTTCACACAAGTGAAAAGTTAAATGAACATCAGAAGTATCCCTGACGTGGAAAATAAGCCATAACAGGACAAATAAAGACTGAGGCATTTATATGGATGCAAAAGTGGAGTTAAGCTTTAATGGCTGCAGGGATGGTTATGTCTGTGTATACATGTGGGGATGTTATATCTGTGTATACTGTATGTTATGTCTGTGTATACGTGTGGGGTGTTATGTCTGTGTATACTGTATGTTATGTCTGTGTATGTGGATACGTGTGGGGATGGTTATATCTGTGTATATGTCTGGGGATACGTGTGTGTGCATGCCGGCTACTGCACAAACATGGTTTGAGCTGTGGTATGTTTGGGAGCTAGTATTTATGAGGCTTTATATCTTTATTTTAAAAATAGTTAATAGTAGATCTAGCTGTCATTTTCTCCTGTGCTGGGTAGTTAATTCTTGCATTAGTACTTACAAGTGGGACCTCATAAGAGTAACACAAGCTGACATGATGGGATAGAGAAACTGGCTAACAGAGAAAACCTGCAGCTCGAGCTGGGCAGGGTCAAAGCAAGGGAGAGCAGCAAACTTGTGTGTGGTTTACTCACTCCCTCTCATCACCTCTGTCTATCCTGGTGCCTAGGGAACTAGACCAAGGGTGAAGCAGCACAGATGTAGAGGGAATGCCTTTCTCACTCATAAATTAGTCATCTTCAATGTGAAAACAAAATAATAAGAAATGTGGGAATTGAAACCACATAGAAAGATAGGCAATTTGACTTTAAATATAGAATACTGACTTCAACAGAACCAGCTAAAGTAGAGACAACTTGCTGTGGCAGTAGAGAAATAATGTTACTGCTATCTGCTTAAAAGCATAAAACACCTACTAACTAAAGGCAAGGGAATTTTTCAATAATATAAATAAAGATGATTCAAAATTGCTATAAACTGAGGACCCACTGCCTTTAACCAGGCTTTCAGATAAACTACTCCCAGACCAAGAAAATCTTCCAGTAGTATTTTAAACATTAGTTCTTCTATGGTGATAATACTTTCTTTTTTGTGTGTGAAAACAGTGAACAGTAGAGAATGATATTTTAATGGCTATACAAATTCTACTCATGTTTCAAAATGGATCAAGACTTCTTCGAATGTGTCTTATTTTGAAAGATATCGAAATGGTCATTCTACTTTTTTTAGTACCAATAACAATTGCAATTATTTAATCATTTGGGAAATTATTTGTTCATTGCTCCCACTGGATCAGATTGTGAGTTTCAAGATAGGGTGGACTTGTCTTATTTATCCCAGTGTACCTACAGTGTTAACATAGTTCTTACCATATAGTGGGTAACTGACACATTTCTTTTGAAAGAATAAATAAAAATATCTTTTCTAATGTAGCAGATTAAAAACTCCATATAAAGTGAGATAAAGAAAAATCTGAATAAAAAAAGGTTTTATTTAGGGAGGGGAAGAGTCATTCTAAAAGTAAGACAGAATTCTGAGCTATTAGCACTAATCTAAGTCCTTGTCTTAAACCCAAAAGCAAGTAAAAACTTTTTTAAATACCTTTTTAAAGATAAAATAAGTAATCACCACAACAGTTGGAAGCAACAATGTCTTTGAGTATCGCACTGGCGTCTGAAATATAGCAAATTATTCAAAATATTTTTTATTAAATTTTATACTATAAAAGTCTATTTCAAATTGTCACAATGAGATTTCTTAAAGGTAAAAGATACCTTTGTCATAACAGAATATATATTATCAAGTTTCATATTTTGAGTGTGATAAAGAGTGATTTACCACTTAACTAAATTATATATTTCTTAAAGGCAGGAACCAAGTTATTTAACTCTTTGTAGTCCTATTACAAACTGCCTCATAGATAATTAATGGTCAATAACTGTTTTTGAATGAATGTATGACTGATTTGACAGATAAGAGATAATCATATATTATTACTAGCATATTTACTTGGCAATGTTTTATTATAAAATTTTGTAATATTTGAGATATTAAGTGAAAGAAAACTGAATTTTTAAAAAACAAAACAATAATTTGGGTTTATTTTTCCTGAATGTTCTCATACCACCAACTGACCTAGATTTTAAAATTAACTGAACTGCAATAATAGTAATTGACCATAGGTCACATCGTGTGTACTTGCCCTGGTAGGGGCCATTGTTTACTGATTTTACATGTAAGAAACTAGATGAGAATGGCCATATTATTAGCAAAAGTTATCATAAAAAATGATAAGAATAAATAAATTGGGTGTTTCTAAATAAAATTTTTGAATTTTAGATTAAAGAGAAACTTAAGAGCAAGAACTCATCATACCTGTAGAGGAAAGAAATAAAAGAATCATTCATACCGCTTTTTCCATGAAGTCAAATTCAGGAGCACAGGTGTAAATTAAGGTATCAAAATCTGTATATCTTAAGATTCTGGCGGCAATAAGGTCACTCAGGCGAATCTGGAAGAAAAATTAAAATCACAAAAATAATTATAGTTAATAATAATTGGTTTGCTGCAGCAGTAATAATGTCTACAGAGAAGATATATCCACGGTACAAGGATGCCTCTTCAAGAAAACGAAAAATACAGTGAACCCCATTATGTGCTGAGTAATGAACAAAATTGAAAACAAATAGAAATATCAAGAGAAATGAAAAGGAAAAAGAAGTCAGGAAAAATAAGTAGATAAGATGATAATACAAAGAATGAGCTAAAATCAACATTTGCTGGGCACAAACCACCATGTAGCTGACCAAGAAATTTCGTGATTGGATCATTTATCAAGAACAAAACATTTCATGTTAACCCCTTTTACCACATACTGTAAATCATTAACAAATTTTCCGTGTGTTGTTATTTTCACAAAGCCTCATACATTAAGCACAATTTTTTGGTGCTTCTTGAATTTTTCAGACATACGTTGAAGCCATTAACAATGAAGCTATTCTTCAAGAGAATTACAACAACTATACATACAACTCTGATTTAGTTACTTGGTCTGGAAGGCCTTTAAAATAAATACCATCAATTAAATCCAATATAGAACTATTTTCTACTGATCATTTATTATTTACTTTGGTGAGACAATTATTTTTACACTGCATTCTTAGAAGGTAAGAAAAATATCTGGTATGCAAAGCAGTAATTCAAATTACTTTACAAGAACATAAAGTACTTTATATCAACTTTGATGATTATGGTTTTCAATTACTCATCATTGCATTATCTACCAGTACTAAGCATAATTTACAGTTAACTTTATTTTTCTAATTTAGAGTAGGGCTGGTGCTAACGATAATTTAACCAAGCCACTTTAGTTTCAAGTCTTTCTCACAGTTGTCACATAGAAGTCACTTAAGAATACTAAGGGTGTATGTGTGTGTGTGTGTTTTAGGATTTGTAAAGAGTTGGGTGAAAATGTAGGGCAAGTCAAGAAAGAAAATTACAGATTAACTTAATAATAACTTAAGATGCCTAAATAAAGTTTACCATAAAATATACATCCCCTAAAGAATAAAAATTTAAGAATGACAAATAAACCTAATAAACCACAATGCAGAGCTAACAGTAAATGACAAATCCTTATATTTTGAAATTTCATTTACCATTAATATGTATACAGGGTCAATTATACTGGATAGTGAGAGCACTTGTCATTTTAAGAGAGTTAACTATGATAATCCCTTGTTAAGTCTGAAGCAATTTCATCAGCAGACAGGGTTCTAACTGGAGAGTACTAGATATGGTAAATTTCAGGGTAGATTATTGCATGATACACTCATCTATCTTCTATCCAAACAGAAAGTGCTAAAAATCAAAAGTTAAATTCATGCACTGCTTTCTATTCCCTAAACAAATTAGCTGATAGGAATTTATCTTTGAAAAGAGCCATCATTTGAGGCATTAGCCTTAAAACAGACAGAAACTCTGTACATTAGGGATGTGGTTCATATATGTTCTAGAAGATGAAAAGATACAGAATCTTTATCATATTCTTTATATAAGAAAAACTTCAAAGATATCAAATCACACCTTAATTTTAGTGTCTAATTATAAATAAAACTTTGAGTTCTATACTTCAAAGTTGAGGACAGACTGTTCATATTTACATTTATAATGAATCAATAACTTGCTAAACAAATTATTTGTATTTTAACCAAAATATAAACAACTATTTAACATAATTTTTTCCAAGAAGGTTTAGTCACCATTCATTAATGTACTTTTTTTCTTAGTGGACTGAAAAAAATCTACAGGATTTTAGTACTGACTCTGCCAATAACTAGCTTGGGACTTTGAATAAGGTACTCAGCCTCCATAAAATATAGAGGTTTCATTTTAAAAGAGATGGTTTCAAAGTCTTCTCCAACTATGCATTTACAGAACTTTTAATGTTCTAACTAGAAAGTACTTACATGGTCTGAAACACCTAAAATTTTAGATGTCAGAAATTTCAAAATGATTGTTCCAAAAAACCAAGCACTACCTTGAATTACCTAGAAAATACACAAAATAGATAGAAGTCAGAAGACTGAAAAGCCCTTTCTCTTGGAAATTATTAATAACAAACATTCTAATAACAAGTCCTAAGTGAAAGGGAAACACAAACTTGAAGAACTTTTTTTTAAATAAGGTAATGAAAACTACATACTAGAAACTAAGGAATGTTTGTAACACAGTGATCAGAAGAAAATGTATGGCCTCAAAGACTTTTATCAATAAAAATATGGGGGAGAATGGATACATGTATATGTATGGCTGAGTCCCTTTGCTGTTCCACTGAAACTATCACAACATTGTTAATCAGCTATATCCCAATGCAAAAAAAAAAGTTTGTAAAAATTAGAGTAAAAATAAATGAAAAGCCTGACTCAAACATCTAGACCAAAAAACAACAAAATAAAAAGAAAACATATAAAAGGAAATAATCAAGAGAAAAATGGTCAATTATATTTATACCTATGTGTATCTATTTTGTTGTCCTTTATTTCTTCTGATGTTCTAAGATTCTTTCTCTCATCATTTATTTCCTGCTTCAAGGACTTCCATTTAAGGGTTGCTCTACTAAAAACAAATTCTTAGTTTTCCTTCATCTGGGAATATGTTTTACTTTCCTCTTCATTCCAAAAAGACACTTTCACTGTATATATAAATTATCATTCACAATTCTTTCCAGCATTTTTCAAATGCTTTGCCACATCCTTCTGGCTCCCATAGTTACAGAAAAGAAGTCTGGTGTGATTAAAATCTGTTTGGGCCTAAAGGTAATGTCCCATTTCTCCCTTACCTTTGTTGGCAAAGTAATATCTCTACTTTTCAATATGCTATCTATGTTGGTCACAACTTTCCTTCTAAGGAGTAAGCGTCTTTTAATTGCATGGCTGTAACCACCATCTGCAGTGATTTTGGAGCCCAAAAAATAAAATGTGACACTGTTTCTACTGTTTCCCCATCTATTTCCCATGAAATGATGGGACCAGATGCCATGATCTTAGTTTTCTGAATGTTGAGCTTTAGATTACCATTAAGATTTTGTTTTCCTTTTTGTAAGGATTTACATTCCTTATGATACACACAGAGTTCCCCTTGGGTTTTGAGTAAATTTCAGCAGAAGCTCAGTTCAATATTTACCTTGCATTTAAAAACTGAGGTCTCCCATTAAGCACTGAGTTTGCTCCTATTGAGGAAAACTGTAAGTGAATCACTTAGGCCTAAAAGTACTTCTTTAGGCTTTATGTCATAAATATTTATCTTTGCTAAAGATACACAGAAGCTAAAAACAGAGAATACCTAGTACCTAGCAAGGGGAAAAAGAGTCTTTCTTCCAACTTACCACATGATGGTAAAGAATATTAAAATTAGGGTTTGATCACTCATAAGTGACAATTTTCCTATACATTGTTTTACTATCATTCAATTCAAAAACATAAGGATTTCCTTGTTTTAAAATTTCCCAATTATGACAGAATAAGAAATGCAACATAATCTTTATTCCATAGGCAAGTAAGAATTACTTGGAGTAATAAAATAGATGTTTTCATTAAAAAAAAAAAAGTGTCAGTTCAAAACAGTAGATGTGTATAAGAGACAGTGGTTTGAGCTGTGGTATGTTTGGGAGCTAGTATTTATGAGGCTTTATATCTTTATTTTAAAAATAGTTAATAGTAGATCTAGCTGTCATTTTCTCCTGTGCTGGGTAGTTAATTCTTGCATTAGTACTTACAAGTGGGACCTCATAAGAGTAACACAAGCTGACATGATGGGATAGAGAAACTGGCTAACAGAGAAAACCTGCAGCTCGAGCTGGGCAGGGTCAAAGCAAGGGAGAGCAGCAAACTTGTGTGTGGTTTACTCACTCCCTCTCATCACCTCTGTCTATCCTGGTGCCTAGGGAACTAGACCAAGGGTGAAGCAGCATAGAATATCTTTTATGCTGTTTAGATGATTATGATGGTTCATTTCTCCCTTTTGCAAGAGACTGGTGGTATTAATTATATCAGTTTAAAAACATAAATATAAGCTGAATATTCATAATATCTTAACTTTTCTCTCATTCAGATTTTTGTTTCTTTGAAATTCTTGAGTTGAAAGCTTTTTATTCTTTCTGATCTAAAACTGAAAATATACAAGACAATAAACTTTCCTCCGAGCACAATGTTGGCAGAATCCCCTAAATATCCACAGGCACTGCTGATTTGCTGTCATTTTACAATAATTTGTAATTAAAACTTTGCTTTTCTTTTGAGTTCAATTGTTAAATAAAAATCTTTAAATTTTCTTTTGATTTCTTGGTTTAATCTTTTAAAAAACAGGCATTGCCAATTTTTCTAAAATAAAATAAACTCATATATCATACATTAGAAAGGTAATATGATTCAATAACTTAAGTGTATTTTCATCATGGTTATGGGAGAATGCTTCCAGTAATGAGAAACTGGCAACTCATCCCATTTTGTTCATTTGCATTCTGAGTAGATATTTACCTTATATTTTCCAGTTTTACTATAACAATATATAATATGTAGTCACACAGTTCTTCTATATGGCAGATTTTATTTTTTAGAAAGAGTACATTAATGACCCAGAGAAAAAGAATGTTATCTGCCTGATATTATAAGAAGTAAGTCATCGCAACACCTACCTAATAAAATACTTACTTTACTTTGTAACATAACACACAAGTATAAAGGTGACCTGGGCCACTCATGTGTACATTTGGGAACAAGTGAAACAAAGATCAGGTAGTGGCTGAGTTGAAATTAAAAAGGGACTGCGAGATTGTAAGGAAAATGTTAAAAAGACAAAGATAATAAGAATCTAAAGATGGAAAATGAAGGAAAGATTGATGATGAATAAATGCAGAAAAAACAAACAGGGACAGAACTACAGATTGAGTTATGTTGAAGAGAAGGTTACTAAGTCTAAAGGAAAAAAAAAAACTCAAAGCAAATGGAAAAAAAAAAAATTAAAAGCCAGGTAGTAGGGGTATAGCAGAACGAAAAGTAAAGAAGAAAGGCCTGAGAGTAGTCCTGAAATAAACGAACTACTTCTTGAAAAGGACTTGTAGGTGTTGCTAAGGACTATTTCCCACCTTGTGAAAGTAGCTTTAATATTTATTAACTATAAATCATTAAATTCTTAAGGTATATTATTTGTATTCAGTTTATAGAAATAAAGAAGGATTTGAAGAAATTGTGGTAAAAATGTTGAACCTTACCCAAAAGTGGAGTTCAGATACTCCAAATCTTTGAATTTTATTTCTCTTTAGAATTATCACCTAAAATGCATATGATATAAAATAAAATAATTAAATTAACATTTATATTTTATATGAATGATACATTTCAAAAATCATGTTGCCAACCCCTTCTACCTTGGTTATCACCAGACATTTTCCTTCACTGTTTATTTTTCTGAATTTGGACATGGAAAATTTTGGGAGGTGTGAGAGCTAAATGCTTTCTGTGCCAAAAAGTTGACTCTAGAATCAAGCTAATTCCTCACTGAGTTACTTGGGATGTTTTATGTACAAAAACTCTCTGAGGAGGCAGATGGTGGAGGAAAGGTACATTCCATGCAAGTGTACACACAAGTTAAACAGTAAAAGGAGAATTCTTCCTCTCCAAACTCCCACATATTTTAAAATGTTAAAAAATATGTCTAACTGAATTTATAAGAAAGAAAAGGTACTTATCAGGTACTAAGGAAAGGAGGTGATTTTTAAAAACCATTAATTAGGAGAGAACCTATGACAGTTTTTAAGGAGGTCTGTAGACCAGAGTTACAGGGTTACAAATGTGCAAGTGAAAGTGAAGTCTCTCAGTCATGTCCAACTCTTTGCGACCCCATGGACTGTAGCCCACCAGGCTCCTCCATCCATGGGATTCTCCAGGCAAGAATACTGGAGTGGGTTGCCATTTCCTTCTCCCAGCCATGTTCCCGACCCAGGGATCAAACCCAGGTTTCCTGCATTGCAGGCAGACGTTTTAACCTCTGAGCCACCAGGGAAGCCGGTGTGAGCTTATATTAAAAGGGAGGGCAGCAGAAGTGACTTGAAGCTATGTAAGGTTAATTAAGACCCATGCAGACAGCTGGGATCCTCAAAATCCCTGGGATCCTCGGTGCTATCAATGAAATATTTATATCCCTGTACAAATCCATATGTTGAAATGATAATCTCAAATGCAACATATTTAGATGTAGAAACTTTGTGAGGTAATTATATAACATCATGAAAGTGGGAACTTCATAGATGGGCTTAACGCCTTTCTAAGAAGAGACATAACAAAGAAAATCCCTTTCTCCATCATGGGAGGACAAAGCAGATATCTGTCTATAAATCAAAAAGAAAGCTCTTAACAAGAATTAAATCAGGTGACATCTTGATCTTGCACATTCCAGCATTTAGAATTGTAAGAAATAGATTTCTGCAAAAGCTACCCAGTCTGGTATTTTTATTATAGCAGTCTAAACTGACAAAGATGTACAGGGACTAGGAATACTTCTACTACTATCTCTGCAAGTTGGTAAGGTATTTGTTTATTCTCAAGTTGGTACTGAAAAATAAAGGCTCCAATAAGAAACAAATCTTTGGCCTGTGTATTGTTTAGATCTGGAGGAAAATTTTGTATCATCTATTTGGCCCAAGATGAACCAGATTTCCTGAACTTCCAACAACAGAAAAATATAAATGTACCATATTATACAATGCAAAATTGCTTGTAAATGCAAAATACAAGAAATAAACCAAGTGCCCAGACATAGGACAGTGGTTAAATTTATAAAATATGCAGAAGGGAATACTTACTATGAAATTATAAGGAAGGTTGAAGATCTCTATCCAGGAAAGGTTACTAAGTGATACCCAGGATAGGTTGATAAATCAAAAATGCAAAAGACTATAGTATGCTACCTTTCATGTAATTAAGAGGCGTGCTGCGATTCATGGGGTCGCAGAGAGTCGGACACGACTGAGCGACTGAACTGAACTGAACTGATGATTAAATATATATGTAATATTTATTAGCGCAAAAAAGAAAAAAGTAAATGAGTAAACTGGAAAACCAATGAGCTATCTCACTGATAAGAAATAGGGAGGGGGCATTCCTGGTGAAGTCCCTGTGGTTAAGAATCTACACTGCAATGCAGGGGATGCAGGTTCAATCCCTGGTTGGAGAACTAAGATCACATGTGCCTCAAAGCAACTGGGCCCCCTCGCCACAAACGGAGAGTCCGTGTGCCACAATGAAAGATCCCACATGATGCAATGAAGATCCTAGGACCCAACACAGCCAAATAAATAAATACGTTTTTTAAAAGAAATAGGCAGGACCAAGGTAAAAAGAAAAGTGGAGAGAATGAGGTGGAAGAGAGGAGAGAGAGTGGTATTTTTCTGAGTATAAGATGTATATTTCTTATTCCTAGAAACATGGTACTTTTCACCACAAAAATAATTAAAATCAATCAAGAGGGAACTTTTGCTTGTGGTCAAAGTTGGTACAACAGGAAAGAAATTTACTTTCCCATCTTTAACAACTAAACACAAGCAAAATAGGTAAGAGACTGCTATGAACAATTAAATGTCAATGTATTATAAAAAAATGGATCCATTTCTAGAAGCATATAATCTACCAAGACAGAATCATGAAGGAAGAAAAACTCTGATCACACCTATAACTAGTAAGGATATTGAATCATATTCAAAAATCTCTCAAAAAACAAAAGCAGGACCAGTTGGCTTTACTGGTGAATTCTGCCAAATATTTCAAGAAGAACTAATGTCAATCCTTCTCAAACTCTTCCAAAAAATTGAAGAAAGAAAGGAATAATTCCAAACATACTGCATAAGGTCAGCGTGTTTCTGATACCAAAGTTAGTTAGACAAGGACACTACAAGAAAACGAAACTATAGACCAATATCCCAGATGAACACAGATGAGAAAGTTCTTATCAAAATATTATCAAACCAAACTTAACATCACATTAAAGGATCAAGGTCAAGTGATAATTATCTTTGCAATGCTAGGATGGTTCAACATAACCAGGGATAAAAATCACATAATCATTTCAATCAATGCAGAAAAACATTTGATAAAATATGACACCCTTTCATGATAAAAACTCTCAACAAACTAAAGGAAAATTATCTCAACATAATTAAGATCATATTCGAAAATCCCATTGCTAACATCATACTCAATAGTGAAAAACTAAAAACTTTCCTCTAAGATCAGGAACAAGGAAAATGTAAAATTATCTCTGTTCACAGATGGCATCATCTTAAATGTAGAAGACACTAAAGATTCTATACACACACACACAGTGTTAGAACTAATAAGTTCTGCAAAGTAGCAGGGTACAAACTCAATAAAGAAACTATGTTGTATTTCTATATATTAACTATGAAATACCTAAAAAGGAAATTAAGAAAATAATGCTATTCACAATAGCCTAAAAATTATAAAATAGTAAGGATAAACATAACCAAAGAGGTGAAAGGTTTATACACAGAAAACACTGTTGAAAGAAATTAAAGAAGACACAAATGGAAAGACTGTAGCTGTCTTTCTCTGTCTGACTTATTTCACATAGTATTATGTCAAGGTCTACCCATGTTGTCACAAATGGAAGGAAAATCTTTAGCTACTATTTCCAGTGCCTTTCATAGAGCCAGACTGATATCTAATATTATAATATATTCCTTTCATATGAAGGACCTTCTTTAATATTCTTTTAGTGTAAAACTGCTGGTCATATACTCTATATTTTGCCTTCATTCTTGAAAGACATGTTTGCTGAATATAGAATTGTAAATAGTATTTTTAAGTATTTTAAAGATGCTGCTTGACTGTTTTATTGCTTGCATTTTTTTCTTATGAAAAATCTGACATCCTTACTCTCTGTTCTTCTATATTTAATATGTCTTACTTCTCTTGCTGCTCTTAAGATTTTATCACTGACCTTGAACAAACTGATAATATGCCTTACTATAAAGCTTTATGTTTCTTGTACTTGAGATTCATTGAAATCCTTCATCCAGAAGATCATAATTTTCATCAAATTTGGAAAAGTTTTGGTCATGATTTCTTCAAATATTTTTCTACCTCCTCCCAACTCCACTGATTTAGACATGTACTTTTCATATGTAAACTGTAACTGGGGGATTAGAAGATCAGAATTTTGCAATCCTTATTGAATTAATGAATCTGGTACTAAGCACTGGAGGCTGTGATCATAAAAAGAGAGGTACCAGATAATAAGCGCTTTCTGCTTAAAGAACAATACTATAGACTTGCCAAAGGTATTAAACTTGAACATGTCTAAGCTTTAGATTCAAGTATTAATACAGAAGACAAAGAAGATGTAAAGCTGCCTCATAATGACTCAAAGAGTTAAATCTAGATCATAGAACCCTTCACATGTTCAATGACCCAGGTTTTTCAACAAATAAATATTCCAGGAAGAAAACATGGAGACATATTAGAAGCCTGTAGATTAAAAACAGAAGCTTGATAAAATTATAAGAAAAAGCTTGGAGTGATCAAGTGATCTTGACCATAGCCAAGATAGACGCTACTGTTTTAGAGCCCCTCTGGGTCACGTGGAGGGCTTCTTGAATGGTTTAAAAGTTCTGGCTTTGATGTGATGGTATTTTAAGGATGTATAACAGTCCTTAATAACAGTATTATTAATACTGATCAGTATTAGTCAGTATATGAAATATTGGTTCTATAAAGTTTTCTACAACTGCTATATTTTAAAATAAAAAAAAGGTTTTCATAAAAAGAGGTGGATGAGCAGAATATAACAAGTTCTCTACTCTGTAATGCTGAAAAAGTTTGACAAAATGCTGAAAAGAGCCTGTGTTTTTTGGAGACAGAAAGAGAGCTTACTCACTGTGAGGCAAAAAAAAAAAGTATGGGGAGATAAAAATGTTAAAAACCTAAATTTCAAGAATGTGTGTGTGTGTGTGTGTGTGTGTGTGTGTGTGTGTATAACTGAGTCACTTTGCTCTACAGCAGAAATTGTCACAACATTGTAAAACAACTATACTTCAACTTTGAAAAGTGGGGGAAAAAACCTTAAATCTCGAAAGATTCAATCAATGCACCATATATGGAAAAGTGCTGTATTTTGGTATTTCTGTATTACCATTTTCTGATCATTGTGGAAAGGGAATATCCCAGGAACATTCCAGTGAAGGAGAACATTCCAGGTACTGGCATATGAACATCAAAAGTGTGACTATAACATAATAAAACTGATTTACTGAACCACCATTCCAAATACAACTTCAAATGAGAGTTATTCCATGAAAGTAAGTTACGTGAGGAGACTATACACTTATTCTAATTTATGTTGCCATTGCTCAAATCAGTTTGGCACTCCTCTTTATAAACTTTATAATTCAGAGTTTATTTCCTTATGGGTGCAAGAAAATTGGTCTTATCACTTTATTGTCACACTATATTTTGATCAAGATCTGTATTACCCAGTCCGATCACCCACCTTAGTCACAAGACTTTGGTCGTTTCCAAAAATCAAATCCACCCTTGAAAGACGAAGATTTGCCACCATTGAGGATATTCAAAAGAATGTGCCACAGTCTGTGGAGGCATTTCAGAGGAATTCCAAAAATGCTTTGGGCAATGGCAGTGTCACTGCAATAAGTATTTAGCCTACTGAAGTGACTTAAAAGGAAATAAACAATTTTTATCATAATTATGGCATATTTTAAAAAGTAAGTCATTACTTTATTATTTAAAAAATAGTTACTGGGGTATTGGCTTAAAAAGGTAAACCTTCCTTATATTATTTTTTAAGGATGAGATAGAGAAAAGCATTATCTCGGAAAAACTTTTCTCGTGAGTAATAATCGAGAAAGGGCCCTATTTGTTCTTACTAATTGTTGTTGTGCTCAGTCTTGTCCGACTCTTGATGACTTCATAGACTATAACCCATTAGGCTCCTCTGTCCATGGAATTTTTCAGGCAAGAATACTGGAGCAGGTTGCCATTTCCTACTCCAGGGGATCTTCACAACCCAGGGATTGAACCCACATCTTTTGCATCTCCTGCATCGGCAGGCAGATTCTTTATCACTAGTGCCACTTGGGAAACCCATTTATTCTTTCTAACCTACATTAAATGGTTAAAATTTCTATTTGAAGGTAAAAAAAAATCTTTATGAGCTTAACAAACACTCACCAATGTTATTACCAGAGATGAAGAATAGTAAGAAGATAAATACATTGGATTTCCAAACATGAATACAAAACAAAGGAAAATTGAAATCTGAAAATTGAATAAATACATTTTATAGTTATTAGAAAAATATCATAATGCATACTTTGTCTATGAGGATACAGTCATTTCTAATATAAACTTTATTTGCATAGAATATTAATAAATAGATCTTGACCAAGTGATAACAATTTCAACACACTGACAGGCTCTAAGTACCTTCAATAAGATGTGTATAAGAGACAGCCACCAGGCTCCTCCATCCATGGGATTCTCCAGGCAAGAATACTGGAGTGGGTTGCCATTTCCTTCTCCCAGCCATGTTCCCGACCCAGGAAACAATAATGGAAAAACATTTACAGTCATGCAAAGTATTAAAAAATCTCAGGTATCAGAGAGAAAAGGCAGTTTCAAAAGTAGCAACAATAATAATAAAACAAAAAGTTTTAAAGTTTTATTGAGTGCAAAACATCTGCAGTCTAGTTGAAAGCAGAGTTGCTCTAATATGTCATTCAGTTATCTTTCTAATATTATCAACATCATATGTATTAAACACTACCTGAGAGGAGGTAAATAAAACAGTCAGTTCTATTTTATAAACTCTGAAATCTTATTTTAATATATGACTTATAAGTATTTAAAACTTTACCATGTTCGCATGAATTATCTTTTGAAACTTGTTTGGCTCAATGTACCCCACAATATACATAGGAAATAATGAGGCTATCTGAAATAAAAACATAAAAAAGCAGAAGTGAAAAAAATGTAGAAAAGCATTTCCCTATTCATTAGCAAAGTAATTGTAAGAGGACAGTCATATTTCTAATAATTAAAGTCAGAATAATGTGAACCAACCTCCTCACTAATGACTGGAACAGCTCAAAAAAAATACTAAATCTACCTGTACGAAAGGCTTCCCAGTGACTCAGTGATAAAGAATCTGCCTGCCAAGCAGGAGACATGGGTTCAATTCCTGGCTTGGGAAGATACCCTGGAGAAGAGAATGGAAACCCACTCCAGTATTCTTGCCTGGGAAATCACATGGACAGAGGAGCCCGGCAGGCTACAGCCCATTGGGTTGCAAAAGAGTCAGACACAACTTAGCAACTAAACAACAACCACCTGTATGAAAGCCACAGACTACTAATAAGGTGTAAAAGAATTAGGAAGCTAAGAGCAGAGAAAAGATAGAAATCTACACAGATGAGCATGACGTTTTTGATCACTTTTCTTCCAGAGGCATTTGCCAACTCCATCAGTAGCAGATGCCTGCCAGCTGAGAGGCAGTTGAGAGGTTTCTACATACTCAGCAGTCAGGTAATCCCAAAAGTGAGATCCCTGCTAAGTCTTCAAGATTTGGTTTGGGACTTCGAAGAGTTATACTGCAAGCGTGAGTGCTCAGCCACTCAGTCATGTCTGACTCTTTGCAACCCCATGGCCTGCAGCCCCCAATGTTCCTCTGTCCAGATATTCTCAAGGCTTGCCATTTCCTCCTCCAGGGGATCTTCCCGACACAGGGACTGAACCCATGTCTCCTGTGTCTCTGCATTGGCAGGTGGATTCTTTACCGCTAAGCTACCTGGGAAGCCCCTAGATGAGAGGCAACCAGAAATCAAAGCATCCCTCCAAAATACTGAATCCCATCTTTGCATTACCTCATTCTCTGATTGCAGGAGTACGATTAAAGATTGTTAGTCCCTGTATTTGCCTGCTGGAAGAAAATTTACTTTTCTCTGAAAGAAGTGAGTGTCATCTTAGTCTCAAAATAACTCTATTGAACTCAAATTGTTCATGTACAATGTCCAATACCATATCAAAACTAATCAGATATAGGAGGAGATATGACATTATCACTAAGACAACAGAAACAGATCTAAGAAGAATCTCAATCTAGTTCAGGGGTCAGCAAACTTTTTATGGAAAAAGCCAGATAGTAAATGTATTATGATTTATAGCCCACATACAGACTCAACTCTATATGCTTCTATGTTTTTTAAACAACATTATAAAAATGTAAAAACTACTCTTAGCTCACAAATCACTCAAAAACATGTCTGGTATCATCAGACATAGACTTTATGTTTCACATATGTACACAAATAATACAGAAGATTGAAAATTCCAGGAGGGTACTGAAAGCCATAATAAATAAAATAAAAATGTACAACTAGTATTACAATAATCAATAAGAAGAAGTCAAAGATGGGTTTAAAAGCAGGTGAAATACAAGCAAACAAACAAGTGATAAACTGGAAGATATATCAGAAGAAAGTATTAAGTGACAAAAGGATGAACAACATATGAAAGAACATAAGAGATGTAAAACATACAGTGTAAAGATCATACTTTACATCTCAGAAAGGGTTGAGGGATTTGTACTTAAAAGACATTATACCTGAGAAGTTCCCAAAATCTACCAGAAAAAAAAAAAAAAAATCAAGCCCTGATTCATAAAGTATTACTAACCCCCCGGCAAAGGCTAAATTATAACAAATAAAACCTAACCACACTTAGACATGTCGTAGTAAAAACTGCTTATAACCAAAGGCAAAGAGTAAACACTTAAATAGAGTATGAAACTGACTGACTTTAAGACTTACTATAAAGTTTCTGTAATCAACACATCATGGTACTGGAGAAAAAGTAAACCGACCAAAGGAACAAAATAAAGGGTTCCAAAACAGATCACGCAATCACAGGCAACTGAGCTTTGACAACAGAGCAAAGGTAATTCAATGGAGAAATGACAGTCTTTTCAGTAAAATGTGCTGGAAGACTTGGACATGCATGTATTAAAAAAAATCTAGATCTATGCATTACGTCTTTCAAAAACTGACTCAAATTTATCTTAGATTTAAATGTAGAACACAGACTAAAAAACTTCTAAAAGATAATATAGGAGAAAGTCAAGGTGATCTTGCTTAAGGATGAGTTTTTAGATAGACAGGCATAAGCATGATTCATGGGAAAAAACTGATAAACTGAGCTTCCTTAAAATTAAAAATTCCAGCTCCACAAAAGACACTATAAAAAAGCTAAAAGACAAGCCAGGTGTTGTGATAAAATCATTTTATAACTCATATCTAATAAAGGTCTAGCATGTAAATACTAAGAACTCTCAAAACACAGAAATAAGGAAACAAATAACCCAATTTAAAAATGGGCAAAATATCGGAACAAATACCTAATCAAAGAAGATATGCAGAGGGCAAATAAGCACATATAAAGATGCGAAAGACAATACTACATTAGGGAACGGTAATTCAGAAAAACAAGATACTGCAACACACCTATTAGAGTGGCTGAAATTCAAAAACTTGACACAACTGGCAATTTCTTACAAAATCAATCTTACCATACAGTCCATCAATCACAATCCTGGGCACTTACCCAAATGAGCTGAAATCTTTTGCCCACTCAAAAGCTTCACGTAAATTTTTATAGAATCCCAAATCATGTTATTTGGTGACTAGTCATGATCTTTTCAAGAGGTGAATGGATAAACCATGGTACATTCAGACAATGGAATATTATTCATCAGTAAAAAGAAACAAGCTATCATTTCATGAAAAAACATGAAGGAACCTAAAATACATATGGCTAAGTGAAAGAAGACAGTCTAAAAAAGTGACGAGTGGCGGTCCTAAGATGGCGGAGGAATAGGAGGGGGAGAACATTTTCTCCCTCACAAATTCATCAAAAGAACATTTCGACCCTGAGTAAATTCCACAAAACAACTTCTGAATGCTGGCAGAAGACATCAGGCACCCAGAAAAGCAGACCATTGTCTTCAAAAACAGTGAACCTCTCTGGGTGTCCCTCAATGTGGAGAAACTTTTCATCTTTAACCTAGATATTTATCATCGGTGCTGTATAGATGGAGAAGTCTTGAGGCTACTGTAAAAATAAAACTGAAAACCAGAAGCAGGAGGCTTAAGTCTAAATCCTGAGAACATCAGAGAACTCTTGAATCCAGGGAACATTAATCTATAGGAGCTCACGAAACACCTCCATACCTACACTGAAACCAAGCACCACCCAAGGGCCAACAAGTTCCAGAGCAAGACATACCACGCAAATTCTCCAGCAACACAGGAACACACCCCTGAGCTTCAATATACAGACAGCTCAAAGTTACTCCAAAACCACTGACATCTCATAACTCATTACTGGACACTTCATTGCACTCCAGAGAAAATTCAGCTCCACAGTCGCCTCTGTCTCCTCCCTCCCCCTTCTCTTCTCTACCCAACTCTGAATCTCTGTGTGTTCCAGATGGTGGAGAACACTTAGGGAAGTGATTACTGGCTGGATCTGTCTCTCTCCTTTTCATTCCCCTGTTTTATCCTCCTGGCCACCTCTGTCTACTTCCTCCTTCTCCTCTTCTCTGTATAACTCCGTGAACATGTCTGAGCGGTCCAGACTGTGGAGCGCACACAAGGAAGTGATTACTGGCTAGCTTGCTCGCTCTTCTTTTGATTCCACCTCATCTCATTCCGGTCACCTCTAACTCCCCCCTCCCTCTTCTCTTCTCCATGTAACTCTGTGAACCTCTCTGGGTGTCCCTCAATGTGGAGAAACTTTTCATCTTTAACCTAGATGTTTTATCAATGGTGTGGTATAGAAGGAGAAGTCTTGAGACTACTGTAAAAATAAAACTGAAAACCAGAAGCAGGAGGCTTACGTCCAATTCCTGAGAACATCAGACAACTCCTGACTCCAGGGAACATTAATCAATAGAAGCCCATCAAACACCTCCATACCTACATTGAAACCAAGCACCACCCAAGGGCCAACAAGTTCCAGAGCAAGACATACCACACAAATTCTCCAGCAACACAGGAACACAGCCTTGAGCTTCAATATACAGGCAGCTCAAAGTTACTCCAAAACCACTGACATCTCATAACTCACTACTGGACACCTCATTGCACTCCAGAGAAGAAATCCAGCTCCACCCACCAGAACACCAACACAAGCTTCCCTAACCAGGAAACCTTGACAAGCCACCCATACAATCCCACCCACAGCAAGGAAACTCCACAATAAAGAGAACTCCACAAACTGCCAGAATACAGAAATGCCACCCCAAACACAGCAATATAAACAAGATAAAGAGACAGAGGAATACCCAGCAGGTTAAGGAACAGGATAAATGCCCACCAAACCCAACAAAAGAGGAAGAGATAGGGAATCTACCTGATAAAGAATTCTGAATAATAATAGTGAAAAGGATTCAAAATCTTGAAATCAAAATGGAATCACAGATAAACAGCCTAGAGACAAGGATTGAGAAGATGCAAGGAAGGTTTAACAAGGACCTAGAAAAAATAAAAAAGAGTCAATATACAATGAATAATGCAGTAAATGATATAAAAAACACTCTAGAGGGAGCAAATAGTAGAATAATGGAGGCAGAAGCTAGGATTAGTGAAATAGAAGATAGAATGGTAGAAATAAATGAATCAGACAGGAAAAAAGAAAAACAAATTAAAAGAAATGAGGACAATCTCAGAGACCTCCAGGACAATATGAAAAGCTCCAACATTCGAATTATAGGAATCCCAGAAGAAGAAGACAAAAAGAAAGACCATGAGAAAATACTTGAGGAGATAATAGTTGAAAACTTCCCTAAAATGGGGAAGGAAATAATCACCCAAGTCCAAGAAACCCAGAGAGTCCCAAACAGGATAAACCCAAGGCGAAACACCCCAAGACACATATTAATCAAATTAACAAAGATCAAACACAAAGAACAAATATTAAAAGCAGCAAGGGAAAAACAACAAATAACACACAAGGGGATTCCCATAAGGATAACTGCAGATCTTTCAATAGAAACTCTTCAGGCGAGGAGGGAATGGCAAGACATACTTAAAGTGATGAAAGAAAATAACCTACAGCCCAGATTACTGTACCCAGCAAGGATCTCATTCAAATATGAAGGAGAAATCAAAAGCTTTACAGACAAGCAAAAGCTGACAGAATTCAGCACCACCAAACCAGCTCTCCAACAAATGCTAAATGATATTCTCTAGACAGGAAACACAAAAAGGGCGTATAAACCTGCACCCAAAACAATAAAGTAAATGGCAACGGGATCATACTTATCAGTAACTACCTTAAACGTAAATGGGTTGAATGCCCCAACCAAAAGGCAAAGACTGGCTGAATGGATACAAAAACAAGACCCCTATATATGCTGCCTACAAGAGACCCACCTCAAAACAAGGAACACATACAGACTGAAAGTGAAGGGCTGGAAAAAGATATTCCACGCAAATAGAGACCAAAGAAAGCAGGAGTAGCAATACTCATATCCAATAAAATAGACTTTAAAACAAAGGCTGTGAAAAGAGACAAAGAAGGCCACTACATAATGATCAAAGGATCAATCCAAGAAGAAGATATAACAATTATAAATATATATGCACCCAACATAGGAGCACCACAATATATAAGAGAAATGCTAACAAGTATGAAAGGGGAAATTAACAATAACACAATAATAGTGGGAGACTTTAATACTCCACTCACACCTATGGACAGATCAACTAAACAGAAAATTAACAAAAAATGCAAACTTTAAATAATACAATAGACCAGTTGGACCTAATTGATATCTATAGGACATTTCACCCCAAAACAATGAATTTCACCTTTTTCTCAAGCGCTCACGGAACCTTCTCCAGGATAGATCACATCCTGGGCCATAAATCTAACCTTGATAAATTCAAAAAAATCGAAATCATTCCAAGCATCTTCTCTGACCATAATGCATTAAGATTAGATCTCAATTACAAGAGAAAAACTATTAAAAATTCCAACATATGGAGGCTGAACAACACACTTCTAAATAACCAACAAATCACAGAAGAAATCAAAAAAGAAATCAAAATATGTATAGAAACGAATGAAAATGAAAACACAACAACCCAAAACCTATGGGACACTATAAAAGCAGTGCTAAGAGGAAAGTTCATAGCAATACAGGCACACCTCAAGAAGCAAGAAAAAAGTCAAATAAATAACCTAACTCTACACCTAAAGCAACTAGAAAAGGAAGAAATAGAGAACCCCAGAGCTAATAGAAGGAAAGAAATCTTAAAAATTAGGGCAGAAATAAATGCAAAAGAAACAAAAGAGACTATAGCAAAAATCAACAAAGCCAAAAGCTGGTTCTTTGAAAAAATAAATAAAATTGACAAACCATTAGCCAGACTCATCAAGAAACAAAGAGAGAAAAATCAAATCAATAAAATTAGAAATGAAAATGGAGAGATTACAACAGACAACACAGAAATACAAAGGATCATAAGAGACTACTATCAGCAATTATATGCCAATAAATTGGACAACGTGGAAGAAATGGACAAATTTTTAGAAAAATACAAACTTCCAAAACTGAACCAGGAAGAAATAGAAAATCTTAACAGACCCATCACAAGCACGGAAATTGAAACTGTAATCAGAAATCTTCCAGCAAACAAAAGCCCAGGTCCAGACGGCTTCACAGCTGAATTCTACCAAAAATTTCGAGAAGAGCTAACACCTATCCTACTGAGACTCTTCCAGAAAATTGCAGAGGAAGGTAAACTTCCAAACTCATTCTATGAGGCCACCATCACCCTAATACCAAAACCTGACAAAGATGTCACCAAAAAAGAAAACTACAGGCCAATATCACTGATGAACATAGATGCAAAAATCCTTAACAAAATTCTAGCAATCAGAATCCAACAACACATTAAAAAGATCATACACCATGACCAAGTGGGCTTTATCCCAGGGATGCAAGGATTCTTCAATATCCGCAAATCAATCAATGTAATTCACCACATTAACAAATTGAAAAATAAAAGCCATATGATTATCTCAATAGATGCAGAGAAGGCCTTTGACAAAATTCAACATCCATTTATGATAAAAACTCTCCAGAAAGTAGGAATAGAAGGAACATACCTCAACATAATAAAAGCTATATATGACAAACCCACAGCAAACATTATCCTCAATGGTGAAAAACTGAAAGCATTTCCCCTAAAGTCAGGAACAAGACAAGGGTGCCCACTTTCACCGCTACTATTCAACATAGTTCTGGAAGTTTTGGCCACAGCAATCAGGGCAGAAAAAGAAATAAAAGGAATCCAAATTGGAAAAGAAGAAGTAAAACTCTCACTGTTTGCAGATGACATGATCCTCTACATAGAAAATCCTAAAGACTCCACCAGAAAATTACTAGAGCTAATCAATGAATATAGTAAAGTTGCAGGATATAAAATCAACACACAGAAATCCCTTGCATTCCTATACACTAATAATGAGAAAGTAGAAAAAGAAATTAAGGAAACAATTCCATTCACCATTGCAACGAAAAGAATAAAATACTTAGGAATATATCTACCTAAAGAAACTAAAGACCTATATATGGAAAACTATAAAACACTGATGAAAGAAATCAAAGAGGACACTAATAGATGGAGAAATATACCGTGTTCATGGATCGGAAGAATCAATATAGTGAAAATGAGTATACTACCCAAAGCAATCTACAGATTCAATGCAATCCCTATCAAGCTACCAGCGGTATTTTTCACAGAACTAGAACAAATAATTTCAAGATTTGTATGGAAATACAAAAAACCTCGAATAGCCAAAGCAATCTTGAGAAAGAAGAATGGAACTGGAGGAATCAACCTGCCTGACTTCAGGCTCTACTACAAAGCCACAGTCATCAAGACAGTATGGTACTGGCACAAAGACAGAAATATAGATCAATGGAACAAAATAGAAAGCCCAGAGATAAATCCACACACCTATGGACACCTTATCTTCGACAAAGGAGGCAAGAATATACAATGGAGTAAAGACAATCTCTTTAACAAGTGGTGCTGGGAAAACTGGTCAACCACTTGTAGAAGAATGAAACTAGATCACTTTCTAACACCACACACAAAAATAAACTCAAAATGGATTAAAGATCTAAACGTAAGACCAGAAACTATAAAACTCCTAGAGGAGAACATAGGCAAAACACTTTCCGACATAAATCACAGCAGGATCCTCTATGATCCACCTCCCAGAATACTGGAAATAAAAGCAAAAATAAACAAATGGGATCTAATTAAAATTAAAAGCTTCTGCACAACAAAGGAAACTATAAGCAAGGTAAAAAGACAGCCTTCTGAATGGGAGAAAACAATAGCAAATGAAGCAACTGACAAACAACTAATCTCAAAAATATACAAGCAACTCATGCAGCTCAATTCCAGAAAAATAAACGACCCAATCAAAAAATGGGCCAAAGAACTAAACAGACATTTCTCCAAAGAAGACATACGGATGGCTAACAAACACATGAAAAGATGCTCAACATCACTCATTATCAGAGAAATGCAAATCAAGACCACAATGAGGTACCATTTCACACCAGTCAGAATGGCTGCGATCCAAAAGTCTACAAGCAATAAATGCTGGAGAGGGTGTGGAGAAAAGGGAACCCTCTTACACTGTTGGTGGGAATGCAAACTAGTACAGCCACTATGGAGAACAGTGTGGAGATTCCTTAAAAAACTGCAAATAGAACTGCCTTATGACCCAGCAATCCCACTGCTGGGCATACACACCGAGGAAACCAGAATTGAAAGAGACACATGTACCCCAACGTTCATCGCAGCACTGTTTATAATAGCCAGGACATGGAAGCAACCTAGAGGTCCATCAGCAGATGAATGGATAAGAAAGCTATGGTATATATACACAATGGAGTATTATTCCGCCATTAAAAAGAATTCATTTGAATCAGTTCTAATGAGGTGGATGAAACTGGAGCCAATTATACAGAATGAAGTAAGCCAGAAAGAAAAGCACCAATACAGTATACTAACACATATACACGGAATTTAGAAAGATGGTAATGATAACCATGTATGCAAGACAGCAAAAAAGACAGATGTATAGAACAGACTTTTGGATTCTGTGGGAGAGGGAGAGGGTGGGATGATTTGGGAGAATGGCATTGAAACATGTATAATATCATATATGAAATGAATTGCCAGTCCAGGTTGGATGCATGAACGGGATGCTTGGGGCTGGTGCACTGGGATGACCCAGAGAGATGATATGGGGAGGCTGGTGGGAGGGGGTTCAGGATTGGGAACTCATGTACACCCATGGCAGATTCATGTCAATGTATGGCAAAACCAATACAGTACTGTAAAGTAAAAAAGAATAATAATAAAATAAAATAAATTTTAAAAAATAAATAAAAATTAAAAAGTGACATGATATATGATTCTAACTATATGACTTTTTTTCTGGCTGTATTTTATTTCATTAAAAATTGCAGAGCTCAACGGTGAATTACAGTATTAACATTTCTTGTATTTTAGATGACTGCATTCACAATAACAATTATGACTGGACCCAGGAATTCTTTTGTTTGGGCCTTTGAAAAGTCCCATGCAAGTTAGCATTCAGCAGTGATCAGATTATGGATTTGTTGTAGAAGTAAAACAATGATGGATAATTCATTTAAGAATTCCAAAGAGATTTTTATTTCAAGAAGTACCAGTTGGAGATGGCTGATGACTTCCAAATAACAACCAATTTACCTGAATATAGTTTCCCTGAATTTTGTTTACAACTTAATTGCTTGGAGCTTAAAGTATAGTTTTCTGGAAATGAGGCTATAAATTCAAATCTATTCAATGGATACCCAGAAGGCCAATGCTATCTTCACCCTAAAGAAACTTGCTGGTGGTGTGGGAAAAAAGGCAAGGACACAAATGTCTCAGCAAACCTCTTTTCAACACATTATCAAGTGCCTCATGGAGCAAGCTCAAGCAAGGTCATAGCACCTCAGAGTCACAGAATGCATAAACTGTTACATTCTATTGATCTATTGGTTTATTCTATTGATCAACTACCCAGGACTCTATGATTTAACTTATAAAGAATTCAAAATTATTTTTGTGGAAACTCAATGAGCTACAAGAAAACACAGAAACACAATTCAATGAAATTAGGAAAACAGTATGTGAACAACATGAGAAGATTAACAAGGAGATAAAAATTATCTTAAAAAGAACCAAACAAATTCTGGAACTGAAGAATTCAATCAATGAAATGAAAAATGCAACAGAGTATCAACATCAGAAGAGACCAAACAGCAGACAAAACAGTGAATTAGATAGGAACTCTTGAAATACTCTATCAGAGAACAAAGAAAAAAACAATGAAAAAACAGTGAAGAAAGCCTATGTGATCTATATGAAAACATCAAATGATCAAACGTCAGAATCACTGGAGTTTTATGAGAAGAGAAAGAGAAGAGGTAGAAAGTTTATCTAAAGAAATAACAGTTGAGAACTTCCAAACCTACAAAGAAATCTGGACATTCAAGTTCATAAAGCTAATAAATCACCCCATCACTATGACTCAAAAAGACCTTCCCTAAAGCATACCATGATGAAACCGTCAAAAATCAGAGACAGAGAGAACCCCAAAAGCAGCAAAAGAAAAAAAGAAGTTGCCATTACACTATCAACTATAGAAATCAAAACAGTACGGTTCAGGAATAAAGAATATACATACCAGTGGAACAGACTGAGTGGCCAGAAATAAACCCATGCATATACAGTCAACTAATATTTGACAAAGAAACCAAGAATACTTAGGGGGAAAGATAGTGTCTTAAATAAATGGTGGCAAGAAAACTGGATGGATATTCACATAAAATTGGACTTCTATCCACATCATTCACAAAAAATAATTAAAATGGATTTTAAAGACTTAAATATAAAACCAGATGCCACAAAACTTTTAGAAGAAAACCTGGGGAATAAGCTCCCTGACCTTGGTCTTTTCAATGATCTTTTGGATTGTAACACCAAAAGCACAAGCAACAAAAGCAAAAATCAAAAGGTGAAACTACATCAAACTAAAAACCCTCATGCACACACAAAAAAAAAAAAAAAATGAAAAGGCAACCTATGCAATGGGGAGAAAATATCTGCAGAGCATATATTAGGTGAAAGATTAATATCCAAAATTCATAAAGAACTCTATAACTCAATAACAAAAAATGATTAAAAATTGGTAGAAGAAAAATGAATATTTTTTGAAAGAAGACATCCAAATGGCCAACAGGTACATGAAAAGACACTCAACATCACTATCAGGAAATGAAATCAAATCACATGAAATCCGCTCACATGTATTAGAATGGCTATAATCAAGAAGACAAAAGAAAACAAATGTTTGTGAGGATGTGGAGGAAAGGGAACACTTGTGATGCACTGTTGAGTTCAGTTCAGTCACTCAGTCATGTCTGACTCTTTGCGACCCCATGGACTGCAGCAAGCCAGGATTCCCTGTCCATCACCAACTCCCAGAGCCTACTCAAACTCATGTCCATTGAGTCAGTGATGCCATCCAACCATCTTATCCTCTGTTGTCCCCTTCTCCTCCTGCCTTCAATCTTTCCCAGGATCAAGGTCTTTTCCAAAGAGTCGGTTCTTCGCATCAGGTGGCCAAACTATCAGAGTTTCAGCTTCAGCATCCGTCCTTCCACTGAATATTCAGGACTGATTTCCTTTAGGATTAACTGGTTGTATTGCATGCTCTGTTAGTAGAAATGTAAACTGGTGGAGCCACTATGGAAAACAGTATGGAGGTTCTTCAAAAAATTTAAAATACAACTACCATATGAGCCAGCAATCCCACTTCTGGGTACATATTCCAAAGGAAATGAAAACAGAATATTGAAGACATCCCTGCACATCTATATTCACAATAGCCAAGGTATGAAAACAACCTAAGTGTCCATCAATAGATGAATGGATAAAGAAGTGTACACACACATACACACACACACACACTATGGAGTAATACTCAACCATGAGAAAGAAGGAAATCCTGCCATTTGCAACAACACAGATGGACCTTGAGGGCATTATACTAAGTGAGAGAATTCAGATAAAGACTAGGTTGGCCAAAAAGTTTGTTTGGTTTCTGGTAACTTCTCACAGGGAAAAAACCAAACAAACTTTCTGGCCAACTCAACACTTCGTATCACCTTATGTGGAATCTAAAAAAGCCAAACTTGTCAAAACAGAGAGTAGAATGTTGATTGGGGACTTGGGGGTAGGGGAATGAGGGAAATGTTGGACAAAGTGTATAAATTTGCAACTAGAAGATGAATCGCAAAGAGTCGGACACAACTGAGCAAGACTGAACTGAGAAGATGAATAAGTGCTGGAGATCTAATGTACTGCATAGTTATTACAGTCAGTACTATACTAGATAAGTCACAGTTGCTAAGAGACTAGATCTTAAATGTTCTCACCACAAAAATGAAATAATAATTATGTGACTTGATAGAGGTGTTAACATTATGATACTAATCAGGTGATAATCATATTGTAATATAATAATGTATCAAATCAACACACTGTACACTTTAATGCTACAAAATGTTAATAATAGCTCAATAAAAAATTTAAAAAAATAATAGTCTAGCATATCTTTTGAATGGATAAAAAATCATTAAGGCAATATCAAAATTACCCAAGGAACTAAACAGTTTCATCAGCACCACTAAATTAATACATTTGCTTGAAAGGAAATGATGTACATTGGAAATCTATTCTACTATGTTGGCATATGCAAATAATGAAAACCATAGAAATTCTGTGTTATTAATAGTTATAGATCAAATATAAGGAAGTAAGGCAGAGTGAATATTCTAAATATGCTTTAGACATATGGTATAAACTAAATTGAGATTATAACTTCATTTTTTATAGACAATTCCGCATACAAAAGATTCTTGGCAGAATTTCTCACTGTCAATAAAGAATATCATTACACATTATCAGTGTTTGTTAGTTAAGTGGAAAGGAGTTCTAACAAAAATTCATAGTAGGAAATTTCATCAAAATTGATCTTTTATTCTGTTTCCCTGGTGGCTCAGATGGTAAAGAATCTGACCAGAGTGTGGAAGAACCAGGTTTGATCCCTGGGTCAGGAAGATACCCCAGAGTAGGAAATAGCAACCTACTCCAGTATGCTTGGCTGGAGAATTCCATAGACAGAGGACCCTGGTGGGCTACAGTCCATGGCGCCAGAAATAGTTGGCAACTGACCACCTGATGCGAAGAGCTGACTCATTTGAAAAGACTCTGATGCAGGAGATTGAGGGCAGGAGGAGAAGGGGACGACAGAGGATGAGATAGTTGGATGGCATCACCGACTCAATGGACATGAGTTTGGGTAAACTCTGGGAGTTGGTGATGGACAGAGAGGCCTGGTGTGCTGCGGTCCATGGGGTCCCAAAGAGTTGGACATGACTGAGTGACTGAACTGAACTGAGTGACGAACACTTTCACTTTCTGCTTCCCCAGCTCAGTTTCTTGCCATTAATTACTTAGTTGTTTGGGATAACAGGATATGGTCTCAGTTTACTCCATAATATCAAGATTAAAGCTCTGAGAAATGGTGTCCAGTAAGATTCTTCTCTTCAGACAAAACAGCCAACATTTAGCTGGATTAGAAGCAGAAATCCCCTAGCATGAAGAGTTTAAGTGGCCCATCATATTATGCAGGTTGGCACCTAAAATGATTACTCAGGCAAAAGGAGAGTGTATCAAATCAACACACTGGTAGAATTACAGAGATCACCTCAAATACCAATAGGAAAAATTATGGATTAAAATAAGAGCAAAAATCCTGTTTTACAGGTTGACCTTTAATATCTGCCTAACCAACACATTAACAGAAGGTGGGATTATGTAATTTAAAAAAAATCAAACATGTATGTCAACTTTATAATCATTCAATATTTTGAAAATCTATTAGGACACAAATATAATCATATTTAAAATTTCTCCAAAATGAAAAAGAACATTTAAAAAAGAATGCATATATGTGTATAACTCAGTCACTCTGCTGTATAGCAGAAATTAGCATAGCATTGTAAATCAACTATACTTCAACAAAAAAATTTTTTTGATGGAAACAACCAAGTATATCTTGCATTCAACTTAAATAAGTTTAAAATCATCTTACCTGTGTAAAAAGTATAAACTGAGCAAATTGCCAGGGAAGCATAAAAGCAACATTGGAAAGGCAGAGTGCAATAAAATTCCTTCTACTATTGTTCGAGGTCCTTAATGAAGAGAATTGACACCAATAAGTTTTACTATATGTAAAAGTAGCCTATCATTGAACTGGTTGCAAAATGTTAAAATCTAATGATCTCCTTACCTTTGATGTAAGATAACAAAATACAGTTAACTTTTAAAGGCACATTAAAAGGAACAAAATATTTGAATTATAAATATAAAAACACTTATAATAAAACAATCAAAATTAGAGCTTTAAATAAGATATTGTATCTAGTTTATCAGTAAGCATTTTAAACATATAGCACAATAATTACAGTCATTATTTTTTAATTAACTTTTAAAGGAGTATAATCCGTAAAAATAATGAATCACACTTCTGTATACCTAAAACTAATACAATACTGTAAAACAACTATATTCAACTAAAACTTTATTTGCCTTTAACGATGCATGACATTAGACATTTAATACTCCAGCAAGAAGGTCAGAAAATAGAATGTGAACTGACTTTGTATACCTTGAGATATTTATATTATATGAGCAGCAGTAGCTTTCATATACCACCACTTTTAAGTTTTGAAAAATGTTAAGTGCTGGTGAAATTATAAGCTAACGACTAAGAGAGAAATTTAAAGGTCATTTTCAACAATGACTTCAAAGGAATGATTCTGGAATACAGTTCAACTAACGCATATTGAAATTTAAACTGTCCATTTTTCAATTATGAGATGTATCAGTAACCAATACCTTTTACTATGTAAGACTTTAGTATCTTTTAGAATATGAAAAAAGAAATGCAAATTTTGTGTAAACTATAAAACTCTGTTTTTTTTCTAAAGGTGATAAGATACACTGCTATAATATGGTACATAAATTTTCAAAAGTAAAAATTTTAATGATCATACTGTTTAGTAATATATCACAAAATATATTAAGTACTCAATTATGGTTATAAAATAAAAATTATTTTTGACTAAAGTCCATCCTAAGGGAAATCAGCCCTGAATATTCATTGGAAGGAATGATGCTGAAGCTGAAACTCCAATACTTTGGCCACCTGATGCAAAGAGCTCACTCATCTGAAAAGACCCTGATGCTGGGAAAGATTGAAGGCGGGAGGAGAAGGGGATGACAGAGGATGAGATGGTTGAATGGCATCACTGACTCAATGGACATGAGTTTGAGTAAGCTCTGGGAGCTGGTGATGGACAGGAAGGCTTGGCAAGCTGTAGCCCATGGGGTCACAAAGAGTCGGACACAACTCAAGTGACTAAACTGAACTGAACTGAAAGTATGGAGTATAACACATGCATTCAAGCATACAATTCTAAGTGTTCTAATTCACTTATTTCCTTCCATGAAATCTCTGCCTGGCCAGACAAATATCACTTCAAAAAATTTAAACAAATAGAAAATAAATGGATAAAAATTAGACTTCCAAATCCAAATTCAATCTAAAAAAACCTTTCATGTAGGTAAGGTAGTCTGCACCTTTTTAGAGGTTGTTACTACCCCAGTTTCCCTTTATATATCTTCTTTAAGTGAACACATAAGGGGCTTTAAATGGTTACAAGACAGTGTGCGAAGTGCTCCATGGTTAAAAAGATAAATGTAGCATGGTCTCTGTTTTCAGTGGCATTTTACTATATTAAGTGTATATTCAGACACTTGTGTATGTGTGCTGTATTAACAAATTTATGGTTTTCAGAAAGAAAGAAGATGTACACAGTGATCTTAACATAGGCAAAATCTGAAGGGTACTAATAAGTAATCACTAATAACGATCACTATCCCATTTCTCTGGAAGTTTGGAGGGGATAGTGATCACTATTTGATTCAATGATAGATCTCAATAACATTCTATGAAACTTATCTATGTGATAAAGTTATTTATAGCATTCTACTATTTATGCTTCTGATGTTGTTGCTCAGACTTTCAAATTTTCTGACATGCTTATGAAGTTAATCCCAACCAAAATATATGTCCAGGAAAAAAAGTTGAGATGAAACCTCAGTTAAACCTCTAGAAATATCTGTAGTTCAGAAATATTAACAGACATATGAACATAGATACTCCTTATGTAACTCAGCATTTCTCAAATTCATTTGTGTATCAAACACTTATTTCATGCTTCATCAAACCACAGATTGGAAAACAATGAGTCAGAGTACAAGAGGATTGAGGGGGAAAAGTATTAGCTTCTCAAAACCCTTTGAATCTTTCTTGTTGTTCCGCGGCTATGTCATGTTTGACTCTTTGTGACCCCATGGATTGCAGCACGCCAGGTCTCCCTGACCCTCACTATCTCCTGGAGTTTGCCCAAATTCACGTCCACTGAATGAACTGGTGCTGCCATCCATTTCATCCTCTGTCGCCCTCTTCTCCTTTTGCCTTCAATCATTCCCAGCATCAGGGTCTTTTCCAATGAGTCTGCTCTTTTCACCAGGTGGCCAAAGTACTGGCGCTTCAACTTCAGCATCAGTTCCTCCAATGAGTATTCAGGATTGATTTCCTTTAGGATTGACTGGTTTGATCTCCTTACTATCCAAGGGACTCTCAGGAGTCTTCTCCAATACCACAGTTCAAAAGCATCATATCTTTGGCACTCTGCCTTCCTTATGGTCCACCTCTCATATCTGTACATGACTATTGGAAAAAAACATAGCTTTGACTATATGGACCTTTGTCAGCACAGTGATGTCTTTGCTTTTTAATACACTGTCTAGATTTGTCATAACTTTCCTTCCAAGAAGCAAGCTTCTTCTGATTTCAAGGCTGCAGTCATCATCTGCAGTGATTTTAGAGCCCAAGAAGAGGAAAATTTGCCACTGCTTCCACTTTTCCTCCTTCTATTTGTCACGAAGTGATGGGACCAGATGCCATGTCCTTGAGGTTTTTTTTAAAATTCTGAGTGTTAAGCCAGTTTTTTCTCTCTCCTCTTTCACCCTCATCAAGAGGCTCTTTAGTTCCTCTTCACTTTCTGCCATTAGAGTGGTATCATATAAGGCTGTGAGTATTTCTCCCAGCAATCTTGATTCCAGCTTGTAACTCATCCAGCCTAGCATTTTGCATGATGTACTCTGCACATAAGTTAAATAAGCAGGGGAACAATATGCAGCCTTGTCATACTCCTTTACTAATTTTGAACCAGTCAGTTTTTCTATGTAAGGTTCTAACTGTTGTAGGTTTCTCAGGAGACAAGTAAGGGGTCTGGTATTCCCATATGTTTAAGAATTTTCCACAGTTTGTTTAGACCCACACAATCAAAAGTTTTAGTGTAGTCAACGAAACAGAAGTACATGTTTTTTGGAATTCCCTTGCTTTCTCCATGATCCAGTGAATGTTGGTAATTCCATCTCTGGTTCCTTTGCCTTTTCTAAACCCAGCTTGTACATCTGGAAGTTCTCAATTCATGTACTGCTGAAGCCTACCTTGAAGGATAAGCTTACTAGCATGGAAAGTGAGCACAGTTGTCCAATAGTTCGAACATTTTTCAGCACAGACCTTCTTTGGAATTGGGATGAAGACTTACCTTTTCCAGTCTGGTGGCCACTACTAGGTTTTCCAAATTTGCTGACATATTGAGTGCAGTAGTTCAACAGCCTTATCTTTTAGGATTTGAAATAGTTCAGCTGGAACTCCATCACTTCCACTAGCTTTATTGGTAGTGTCTGACTACTCAGTCATGTCCAACTCTTTGTGACCCCATGGAATTCTCTAGGCCAGAATACTAGAGTGGGTAGCCTTTCCCTTCTCCAGGGCATCTTCCTGACCCAGGAATAGAACTGGGGTCTCCTGCATTCCAGGTAGATTCTTTACCAACTGAGCTATCAGGGAAGTCCCTTATTGGTAGCAATACTTCCTAAAGCCCACTTGACTTCACACTCCAGGATGTCTGGCTTTAGGTGAATGACCACACCATCATGGGTATCTGGGTCATTAAGACCTTTTTTGTACACCACCTTTTTTGTTCTTGCCACCACCTCTTCTTAATCTCTTCTGACTCTGTTAGGTCTTTACCATTTCTGTCCTTTATCATGCCCATCCTTGGATGAAATGTTCCTTTGATATCTTCCAATTTTTTTGACAAGATCTCCAGTCTTTCCCATTCTATTGTTTTCTTCTATTTCTTTGCATTGTTCATTGAAGAAGCTTTTTGTCTCTCCCTGCTATTCTCTGGAACTCTGCATTCAGTTGGGTATATCTTTCCCCATCTCCCTTGCTTTCTGCTTCTCTTCTTTCTTCAGCTATTTGTAAAGCCTCCTCAGACTGCCACTTTGCCTTCTTGCATTTATTTTTCTTTGGGATGGTTTTGGTCACTGTCTCCTGTATGAACCTCTGTCCATAGTCCTTCAGGCACTCTGTTCAGTAGATCTAATCCCTTGAATCTATTCGTCATCTCCACTGTATAATCATAAGGGATTGGATTTAGCTCATACTTAAATAGCCTAGTAGTTTTGCCAACTTTCTTTAGCTAAAGCCTGAATTTTCCTATAAGCAGCTGATGATCTGAGCCACAGTCAGCTCCAGGTCTTGTTTTTGCCGACTGTATAGAACTTCTCAATCTTCAGCTGCAAAGAATACAATCAATCTGATTTTGGTATTGACCATTTAGTGATGGCCATGTGTAGAGTCATCTCTTGTGCTGTTGGAAAAGGGTGTTTGCTATCACTAGTGCATTCTCTTGGCAGAATTCAGTTAGACTTTGCCCTGCTGCTTCATTTTGTGCTGCAAGGCCAAACTTGCCTGTTATCCTAGGTATCTCTTGACTTCTTACTTTTGTATTCCAATCCCCTATGATGAAAAGGACATCTTTTATGTTGCTAGTTCTAGAAGGCCTTGTAGGTCTTCATAGAACTGGTCAACTTCAGCTTCTTGCATCAGTGGTTGGGACATAGACTCGGATTACTGTGATGCTGAATGGATTACTGTGATACTTGAAACTTTACCAAATATATATGATCACATACACATTGGTTTATTAAAACATAATGTAATTATCTAAAATCTGTAGCCTAAACTATTTTAAGTGGAAAGCAATTTTTTACATAGTGATTTTAGATTTTTTTTAAAACTGGACATAATTTTGAATAATATTTAAAAACTGAACCTAGATTTAGTAACTATAACAATAGGTTGAAGTAATTCTGAGAAACTCATAATTTATCTAGATTTGTTTTACAAATTAAAATTACCTGAGAATCACAGTTAAGATGTACATCTGAAGTACAAGAAATGGATATGAAAAACTTTCCCGGAGAGGTGGTGTCCACATCACCCGAGTAGCCTGAAATCAATAAAATGCTTACTTTACTCTATGTTTCATTGCAATAAACATCATTAACTTAATAATCATGCATAGGTTGGCCTTAGCTGGTCTTAATAATTTTCATATGAGGCTTATTTATTTCTGAATACCTGTATAGCTTCTCAGTTTTTGGAGCACTCTTATAGGACATAGTCATTAGGTAGAGAGCCATTAACTACCAAGTCCAGAAACAAGTGAAAGATAGATCAGGTCAAACGTAAGGACACCCAAAGGACAAAGAAGATGATAGGGTTAGGAGCAGTGAGGATTCTGGGAAAACAAACCAGATCCACATTCTAGCTCTGCAGTGATAACTGTGGCACCCCAGGGCTTTGGGATTTATGCATGCTCAGAAAAAAAAAAAAATGTCACTTAGGGCATTCACAAACACCAACAGTTTGTACATGACAAATATAATGAGTACAGACATATACCATAAGTAATTAAGATTGTCTTTGAATTTGTGAAATATACCTTTGGAAGAGTTAACTGCAAACTTCTAAAAACAAGGAGTATTTGGGAATCACTGATATGATGTTTATAATGTAAGTATTAATTATCAATAAATTTCATAGTCTTTAAAACTATTTTCAAGACAAATGGGACTGTGATTTTATGGACTGTAGCCAGTCAGGCTCCTCTGTCCATGGAACTCTGCAGGCAAGAATACTGGAGTGGGTAGCCGTTCTCTTCTCCAGAAAATCTTCCCAATCCAGGGGTTGAACTGGGGTCTCCTGCACAGCAGGCAGATTCATTACCATCTGAGCCACCAGGTAAACCCAGATAAATGGATGGGAATATTACAAAATTTTATATCAAGAATTCTGAAATTCTAGAAAAGAATCTAAACTCTTATAATGTTGCAAGTGTCTTAAAATTCATTGCTCTTCCTACAGGAAACCAAATTGTAAACCTTGGAAGATGAATTACACACAATATGTAGAAGAAGATTAAAACATAAGGCGTACTCAAAAGAAAAGCCTTGTCTTTGCATAAAGACAAGACACATCTTTTTGTATAACACATTGTTGACTGACAATATATTTAAGTTAATATATTTAAGATATTTATCTATAATTTTATGATTCCCTTCCCAGGTGGCGCTAGTGGGAAACAACTTGCCAGTCAATGCAGGAGATGTGAGACACAGGTTCGATCCTTGAGTCGGGAAGATCCCCTGGAGTAGGTTACATGGCAACCTACTCCAGTATTCTTGCCTGGAGAATCCCATGGACAGAGGAACCTGGCAGACTACAGTCCATAGGGTCACACAGAGTTGGACATGACTGAAGCGACTTAGCACATATTTGTCTAATTGGTTTTTTAAAAAATAACCGTGTATCTACTTTTCTACCCTATATAATCTCTGCCATAAGATATTACATATTTTGATTCCAAAAGCTAGCAGTCAAGATTCTTCCACTTTTCACTGCCAAAACCTCAGCATCTAACACAGAACCTGGCACACATTTTGTACCTGTTTTGTTGAATGAATCTATCATATTCTAAATAAGTTTTCATGAGCTCTTTTTAGGTGAATTCTGTTTTGGTGGACTGAGTTACTAAGTTAATTTCTGTTCTGAATTCAGCTTGTGTTATTAAAAGGATCATGATGTAATAGAAGTGAGGTTTTAGAGCCAGAGAAAAGGATAAGAGGAAACCCAGCTTCATCATGGAGTCAATCTGGAGTCTTGACTTTGTAATTTAACTGCTCCAAATTTCAATTTCATATCTTCTACTATGAAGATATCAACCACCTCTCTAAAAAGTCTGATGGAAGTATATGAGATAATGCCTGAACTCAACAAGTATAATATTTCCTTTTTCTACAAAATATATGTAACACATATACATGCTAAAAACCAGGCAAGATATTTTACATCATAAATTCTAATGACTATGTAAAAATGTGGATCAACATAATTAAAAGAACAACTTACAACACAAGGTTCTTTAAAATATTGCAAAGTCCTAAGTAAGATACAATTAAATACTGCTTTAATATACTGCCCCTTTTATTTCTAAAAATTATTCTAGAAAACAAACCTCTCCATGGTTGAAAAAGTAGCATAAGACTGTAATTATACCTCCAAGTTGAGTCCCACTGTAAAAAAAAAAAAAATTTATGTATACAATCAAGTGTATATACTCCATTCTTTGAATATTCTGAGTGGAGGAAAATTTTTGTCATCAAATTGGATATCAGTGACTGAAAGATGAAGAGTCTAACAGCTTCATTTAACAGTAACTTAACCATCTAAACTACTACAAATATTCTTTTGCTGAGTCCCAATGAACAACATTGTAGAATACAAAACTCAGATCAAGGATGCTTGATAATTACCAAAGATTAAGAACCATTTCTTAAGGTTGCCTTTCTTTAAAGTATTGTTCATCATTATACACACAGCTTCACACTCAGAAGACAAATACTGGTTTAATGATTGAAAAAAGGGAAGAATGAGTTCAACAAAACAAGCAGAGGAAAGCCAGTTGGAAGTAATTTACCTTGAAGATATTTTCACTAAGGGAAATTCAAAGGGCACACTTTGGAGAAGGAATTGAGGGGAAGAAGGTATGAGAAGCAAGAATAAATGCTGCATATAGAAACTAGGAACATGTAGATAAATCTAAAGAAGACTTGACAACCTAAAAGAAACAGTGGTGACTACTGTGGAGGGGTACTAGAAGTACTAAACTTCTAATTATTATAGTTAGAATAATTATAAGATGCTAGGAACTGTTTTCAAGTACAATGTTCTAAATTCCTTGTATTGATCAAAAAGAAGAGGAAAGATATCAATCAATTTTAGACTTGGTCAAGTTAAATATGCATGTTAAAGTTTTATCTTTAGCCACCAAAAGAATAGAAACAGAATACCTGTGTCCCAAGTTAGTGCCCAGAGGGGAGAGTAGCCATGGTTAAGAAATAGAAATTTTCTCCCCAAGCCTCTATTTCTTTTGTTCCTAATATGCCATAGTTTCTAGTCTTCTCACAATTTTGGTGACACTTTTATAGTCAGCATATGTTATATCTACATATCCTTCTTAAAGACTAGAGCTTAATAAAGTATTGATATCCTGGAACTGTGTAACTAATTTAAAGAAGACTGTCACCTCATGGGTAGCTTTCCTAGTGAAAAATACTAATTTTTAAAATGTCTTGGTCTAGTGTAAAATTTTCCATATTTGAAAAAAGCATAATAAATACAAACTATTGCTTAAAATAGAACATCTTAAAGCCTGTTAGCATAATCTAAAAGTAATTCTTTTCCCTCAAAATACTGATGAGTTTATATATTTTTCTATATAGCATACATATGGAAAAGTGCA
Source organism: Cephalophus harveyi (assembly GCA_006410635.1). NCBI lineage: Eukaryota > Metazoa > Chordata > Mammalia > Artiodactyla > Bovidae > Cephalophus > Cephalophus harveyi. The sequence goes on along the minus strand of SJYT01019566.1, from coordinate 677,372 downwards.
TTAAAGTTTTCTGATAGTTTACAGAACACTTATAAAATGAATATTCTTTTAACCACCATATGTCGCTGAAATAGAAAACAGATCACATCCTGACACCTCACATGCCATCCCTTGAGACAGGAACTATCCTGAGTTTTGTAATTATCAACATAACTGCTTCTATATGCATCATACTATCATTTACTTTCACCTGTATTCAAACTTTATACAAATATAATTTTGCAGTATTTTCAAATTTTGTGCCTGCTTTGATTCATTCAACATTACATTTGTAAGATTTTTTCCATGTTGATGCTGGTATCTATAGTTCATTCATTCTCACTGTTTATAATATTTCCCTATACTAATAAACTTAAAAGTGTACATTTCTCTGTAGAGGGATGTTTAAGTTGTTTCTAGTTTGGAGTTACTACAATGATGTTATGTTATCGCACATATTTTCTGGTGTACATGTAGAAGAGTTTCTTAGGCATATGTACTTCAAACTGGAATTGCTGAATTATAAGGTATATACATCTTCAAGTTACTAGATAATGCACAACGTTTTTCCAAAATAATTGTACTAATTTATATGTCCACCAATCAGGGATAAAAGTTTCTGTTGTCAATTTTCCCAACCCAGGGATCAAACCCAGGTCTCCTGCTTTGCAGGCAGATTCTTTACCATCTGAGCCAGCAGAGAAGCCCTTTGTCAACCTAGTAGATGTGAGATAGTATCTCACTGTGGTTAAAATGAGTATTTTCCTGATGAATAATATGGTGATCAATTTTATACACGTTTGTTGGCAATCTGGAACTCTTCTGGAAGATGTATTTTCATATTTTTTCCAATTTTCAATTGGATGGTCTTATTTTGTCTACCTCCTAGACTATAAATTCCATAAGGACAGGGACTGTTTTTGTATTCCTAGCTCCTATAGAATAGTGCTCTCAGTCACAGTAGGCATCTAATAATAATTGTCAAATTAATGAGCATAAGTTTGGATACCACATCCATAAGTCTGGATTACCCTACAAGGATAAAAAGGAGGCCTTTTAATGTTTTAAAGATTTTATTTTAGTGACTAGCTCTAGTTTGAGGCTGTGTATTTGGCTAAGCTTTTGAAAAAAATAAAATCTAAATGTTTCCATGTTAGTCAATTAATCTTGTTAATTATCCTTTTAATTTAATCAACAAATGTCAGAAAGTCCACCGAAATGTCTTTTAATACAGTAATCTTACCTCAAGTAAGCACCATACATGAAGAACAATCCCATCATCATTCCATTTAAAATAAAAATCACACCAACATAAAAGCAAGCAGGGTCTCCCAATCCTTTAAAAAGACACAGATTATTAAGTATTTAATGAGTAAATGACTATATAGCAATTGAGCATAATTATCTCAGTGCTTTGTAATCAAGGGCTCATGAATTAGTTGAAAGCTTTGTGGCTCAGACTGCTGCTCTGTTTAATAGTAACATTAGTACTTTCCCCATACATGAGGTATTATTGGTTACATTTGTATTTTTCTCTACCGAAGTATTATCATACTGTTTTGATTAGTTGGTGCTTAATTTTATTTAGGTGATGCTCCTATTGTTCAGTATCTAGAACTGTCTGTAGTTACTTGATAAATCACAAGACAAAATCCACTACATTAATTTTATCCTGGATGACTAAGATATGGCCCCTGACTTTAAGGCGCAGCTTTAGTCTATAGGAGATAAACTGATCCATTACTATGTACAGCCAGGACCATAAGATTTAATATATTCCATGTATAAACACCATGTACATGGGATATATTGACACAGGCATAATCTACTAGGTGCTTTTCCATTATCATCTCACATAATACTCAGAACAAATCTTTGAAATTACCTGATGTGAAAATACATTTTTCAATGGTTGAGAAAACAACACAGAAAACTTAACCTGCCAAAAGTTATTTAGGTGTAACTGGTGGTGCCAGGATTTGAGGGCTAGCCTTTCTGATTTCTTCTAACTTCTCTGATCATTCCTTTTCAGTCTGCCCTAATAATTCCTCTTCCTATACACACCCTCCTTCAACATTGGACTACTTTAGGATCTGTCATATGCCCTCTTCTTTTCTAAGTCTGCATGTTCTCCTTAAGGAAATTCTTTCACTTCCGTGGTTCCAATTACCATCTACATACAGATGATGCCAACTCTACATTCAAATGAGAACTTTCTTATTCCTGTATGTATGTACATAGGCAGCCACTTGACATCTCTACTTTGGAATCTTTCAGATACTTCAAATCAATGAACCAATTCAAACCTGCTACTTTTATAATGTTTCTTACCATTTTGAATGGAGGGATTCAATTACTTAAGCCAGAAACCCAACAATATTACATAAATCCAGCCTCTTTCCTCTTTCCCATCAATCATCAAATCCTTTCATTTCTGCTTTATACTCTCTCTCAAATCCATTCATTTTCTAGTTATCTTTCCTGCAATCATTTGCTGAGAGCAAAACAGTTTCCTACCTGCACTCAATGAATTCACTTTTGTCCTTTACTAATTATTTTTTTCCATGTAATTGCCAAAATCATGTTTTAAAAATAAAAATATGTCAAAATTCTTCAATGAATACATATAATATCCTTAGCCAGTACATGGTTCTTCATTATCTGACTCTTGTTTAATTCCAAACATCATTTCATACCATGTTTTCTTCTCTAACTGCTCAAAGAAGTCTAGCTTTCTTTCAATTCTCTCTTGCTTCAGAACTTTGGAATATGCTGGTCCCTGTTCTGGAAACACTTCTCTTATCCTCAGCAATTTTATTTTCTTGTTTGTAATATCCACCACAGTTGTACCTGCTAACATCCCTCTTATGCTGTAAAATCTATGCTGGCAAGGCCCCATGTTTACCAGGTTTATCTTAGGATCCCAAGTGCCAATACTAACCTATCACTTAGTGGCAACTTAATAAATACCATATATACATATATAAGGTGATTTTTTCCCATCCCTCAGAAAAGGTTCTACCTTCCATGCTGGCCGAATCTCTCATTTTATGAGGCATTCTCTCAATTCCTTTGAACAAAAAAGTTTAACTGTCCTCAAATATCCTCTACCACCACTGTTTTAGATATTATAAAGACCATCTGAGGGAATCAGTAAAAGTGTAAGAGAAACATGAAAATACAGATTTAGGATATATTCTGAGAACAGAATGCTATTGCACACAAGTTAACAGAAAAAAATATATATATAAAACAAAGTTGTAGAGAATATGAAAAAGAAAAAAACAACTATATAAGTGTTATGCAAGTAGATACATGTGATTGCAAATAAAAGTTTCAAGGTACAGCATCATACTTAGATTGTAATAGTGCTAAATCACAAATATCTTAAATAGCAATGACAATTACAGATTCTGTAAAACTGTTAAATGATTCTAAAAGTGGTTCTCTGACAGATACTAATGTAGAAGATGTATATGAAGAACTATTCATGGACTGTGAGAGAACAAAAAAGTAGAACTTCTAAAGTCATCTATTATTATATATGTCTGATTTTTAAATATTTATGCATGACTAAATGTTTACATTAACTTTATTAACTATTACAGATAGAACTGTGACTATTTGATCTACATCCCCCAAATTTACATATTCAAGCCACCTCAGAACCTTTTCTGTACCTTCTGAAATGAAGGAATGTCTTATAATCAGTATGACTTTACACAGATATATATTAATATTCAAATTAAATTCCAAATTAATACTTATGTTACTAAGTACATTGCCTTCACAAAAATTTATTTTAAAGGGTACAGGTAAAATTTTAGGTGAATCAGTTCTACAATGTTTTTAAAGAAAAAAATCAATCATGTCTCTTATACACATCTAGATGTGTATAAGAGACAGATTATAATTTTTCCAAAATATCATTTTATGATGTCTGCCCTTAAACATTATAAACTTTGATGAATTTATTTAAATCATTTCATGTGGGAAACAGCCATTTAAAATATTTTATATACACACACACTATAAAGTTGTGTATTACTGAGCAATGTACAGCTATACAATTTATGTTGTGATTGACATCTCTGTAATATACAACTGAAACAGAATAGTAGCTGTAAAATCAAGCATTAAGTATATAATTAAAATATGAAGATAATTAATAGCAAATATACAAAGCTTTACAGAAGCATTTTATAATATTTCTCTCAGGCCCTTGAACTTATTCTCTTCATAGTCTATAAAACAACTGCATGTGGAATAATAGCTCCTATGCTCATTAAGCATTACCATTTGATTAAGCAGATTTAATTAACCAATCCTTCCCAATCTGAAATCTGCCTTAAAATTTTTAAAGACAAAGGAAATTAGCAACAAAAAATTACAAAAAAGTGCTGATTCCTGGGAGATTATTTTAAAAAAATAATTTTATAGATTTGAGAAAAATAATGCAGATCACTGTGCGGGGCGGGGCGAGTTAAAAAATAAAGATTTCAAAGGGAAAGTAAACTATTTTGGTGACTATCCTTCCAGTTTCTCCCTAGGCACAAAAGACAGGTAGCTAGTGTCACTGGGGCTTCCCTTGTGGCACTAGTGACAAAGAACCTGCCTGCCAATGGAGGTTAGATGTAAGAGATGTAAGTTCCATCCCTGGGTAGGGAAGATCCCCTGAAGAGGGCACAGCAACCCACTCTAATATTCTTGCCTGGAGAATCCCATGGACGGAGAAGCCTGACAGGCTGCAGTCCATATGGTCACACAGGGTCGGACATGACTGAAGCGACTTAGCATGCACACGTGCAGAGTTATTCATTGTACAATATTAAACAAGTAGTTAATGTAATACACATCAACAACTTTTCATGTATAATATAGATTTACTATATCACTTAATTTTGTAAAACTGACATTCTGCTAAAATTTATAACGTGTATTTTTCACAAATGTACAAAAATTTGTCACATTAAATGTTTGTGCAAAATCTAGAATTATACTCCTTTATGAGATGTCATTCAATATAGGAAGAAAGCATGACTTTGAAGTCAAAATAAACAAAATATTCTGACTCTGCAAGTTACAGTTTCTATGGTGTGAAATAATCCTTCAGCCTCTGAACCTCAGCCACCTCATCTTTAAAATGACATTAATGACCATCTTACAAGAGTGATGGGAGATTAGAGCTTACATATATAAGTACTGGTATAGAGTAAGCATTAAATGCCTTTACCCTTTTAAAACACATTGTTTCACACTCATATTTTAAGATGTGAAATTAAGCTCCTTGTGAACACAAAGTATGGACATTTACTTCAACACTGAAGTATAACATAAGGCTGCAAGCAAACTTAAGTGTTCTCCGTATTCTATCGATGTGATATGAAAATAAGACTGGACGAGTCCTTGTTGGCTGTCATTTACATGCTTTCAAGTTTTAAAAATGAATGAACTAATTATCACGATTATTTTTTCATAACATTAAAGAAACTGAAAATTGTGCAAATTATTCAATAAATTTTTTGGTAAGTAAAATGAAAAAACTAGCTGTTTTAGAGACCATACTGATAGAAATTAGTGGGGAAAAAAACAGAGATTTAATGATATAAAATTATAAAAACAACTCAAAACTAAAAATAATAATTATCAAACACTGGAAGAACTTGGCCTAGTCCGATAAGCTAAATCCTTATCTTATTTACATAGAGTAAGTCAACATTAACTAAAGTTGAAGATTCAACAAATAGTTTTTTTTTTTTCTCTTTGATTTTTCTATTTTCACTAGAATTATCCAGATAATCATTAGAGGAAATAAGGTCAAAGTGCCTCTGAAAAGTAAGATGAGATATGGAGAAAGCTGCTGCAGAAAACCACTTCTTTCATCTTAAATCTTATGTAAGGTCTATACAATTGTTGCTACCACAAATTACATTGAAAAGCACTTATAGAAATCAAAGAAAGAAAGAAATCTGAGAAACCCCTAAGTTCTTTGAAATTCAATAACACAATATTTAAATATCCAATGGATCAAAGAAGAAACCACATGGAATATTAGAAAATCACTTAAACTAACTGAAGATGGAAAAAAAAGGCAATATTTAAATAATGTAAATGTCCACTTTAGGGAAATGGAGTAGATGTACTTTTCTCTATTCCTACAAGAACAACTAGAACTTCTGCGAATCATATAAATCAAACATAAGAAAAAAGGTAGAAAAAAGAAGGCACACTAGCTAGGAATCTCAGGACCCAAGGAATGACACGGTTGTAAGTTCCCTGGACTCTCCTTTTGCCTTACTTTCTCAGATTTGGAGTCAGAGTCTGGGAACCAGAAACACCACTGGGGGCTTACACGGCATTCAGAAAAGGCCTACTCTTTCTAGCCAAAGGACTAGGAAAGTGGCAGCCTAGAAATAGATAACTTTTAGACAATAAAAACAACCAAACACTCAAAAAATAACACACACATATATATGCACACATACACATATATATAGTACCATTCTCTTCAATAGAGGTCAAATGGAGTATATAAATAAAAACTTAACGTAGGTTTTTAAATTCTCTAAACACAATGAATTTAAGCTACAAATTAATAACAAAGATAAATCTTCAAATACTTGAAAACTAAAAGAAACCCACTAAACCCACTAAAAAAAAGTCCATGGACCAAGTAAGCAACCTCAAGGGAAATAAAATATACTGAATCAAATTTTTTAAAAAGTATAAGGTTTCCAAGTCCAGCATGTAAGAAGCTTATAATTTACCACTCCATTCTAAGAAGAAAAAAATTAAACAAGCTGAAAAGTCAACTCTTCTTAGATCCAAAAGAGAAGTGAGGTCACTAGGCAAACTGCTTCTCCCAGACTGTAAAGGTTGACAGGCAAATACAGAGAATCACAACTTATTGGAGCAAAAACCCAGGGGTAGAAACCTCCATGGGAACCAGATGGAGAGACGGAAAACCTAAATTATAATTGATGAATTGCTAGAGGCACAGTGTAGACCATTCTGAGAATCAGAAACTCCAGGGAGACCCAGTAATAGGGATAATACCCACATATTTATGAATTTTATCTCTAGGAGATCACTAGTTTCTTACAGTGATATCAGAAAAAAATCTGTTTCTGAGGGGGAAGTGGAAAGAGGAGCATTTTGAAATACACCAGAGCACTCTGTTCTTAACAAGGCCTGCCCTTGAAAGAGACTATTCTACCAGTAGGCCTAACCAGCTAGGGTTTTTAGTTCAGTTCAGTTCAGTCACTCAGTTGTGTCCGACTCTTTGCGACCCCATGAACTGCAGCACACCAGGCCTCCCTGTCCATCACCAACTCCCGGAGTTCACTCAGACTCATGTCCATCGAGTCGGTGATGCCATCCAGCCATCTCATCCTCTGTCGTCCCCTCTTCCTCCTGCCCCCAGGCTCTCCCAGCATCAGAGTCTTTTCCAATGAGTCAACTCTTCACATGAGGTGGCCAAAGTACTGGAGTTTCAGCTTTAGCATCATTCCTTCCAAAGAAATCCCAGGGTTGATCTCCTTCAGAATGGACTGGTTGGGTCTCCTTGCAGTCCAAGGGACTCTCAGGAGTCTTCTCCAACACCACAGTTCAAAAGCATTAATTCTTCAGCTAGGGTTTTATCAGAGAAGGCAATGGCACCCCACTCCAGCACTCTTGCCTGGAAAATCCCATGGACGGAGGAGCCTCGTGGGCTGCCGTCTATGGGGTCGTACAGAGTCAGACACGACTGAAGCAACTTAGCAGCAGCAGCAAACTGTAGGTGGCAGAGTAATACCCACCTCCACCCCTCTATGTGACAGAAGGGAAATACCCAATTCCAGCCCACTCTAGTCATCCTGCTGTACCTAAATGGGAAAGAAAAAACCAAGAAGCACTTGCAAAGTTCACAGTCCAGAGGTACAGGTTCACAAAAGATTGAGACTTAATTACAGAATGCTTCCCTCTGTACTACTAAAGGCCTGTTTATGGCAGCTCTTTGTACCCAGTACCTCAAGCTAGCTATTAAGAAAGGCATCATAAGGCATTCTAAAAGTCAAAACATAGTTTGAAGAAACAGAGCAAGCATCAGAACTAGACTTAGATATGGCAGGCGTGTTGAAATTGTAAGACTGGGAATTCAGAACAACAATAATTAATGTGCTAAAGGCTCTAACAGATAAAGAAAGGAGCATGCAAGAACCGATTGGCAATGTTAGCAGAGAAGTTCTCTATACACTATAACAGAATACATACAACAGAAATCAAGAATGCCTTGATGTGCTTATTGGTAGGCTGGACCTGGCTTGAGGAAAGAATCTCTGAGCTTCAATATATTTCAATAAGAAACCTCCAAAACTGAAAGTCAAAAATATAAAAGACAAAAATAAGAGAACAGAATACCCAAGTACTGTGGGACAACCACAGAAGGTACACCATACATGTAATGGGAATGCCATAGGAGAAAAGATAAAGGAACAGAAGAAATATTATGAATAGAAACAATGACTGGGAATTTCCTCACATCAAACTACAGGTACAGAAAGCTTGGAGAACACCAACCATGATAAACACCAAAAAACTATACCAATGCATAAATCATACATATTGAATATGCATATAACATTCAAACTATAAAAAATTAAAGATAAAAAAAATCCTTACAGAAGTCAGAAGAAAAACATGCCTTACCTAAGAAGGAATAAAGGTTAAGAAGTACCTCTGACTTCTCAGAAACTATTCAATTTAAGAAGAAAATGAAATATTTAAAGAGTTGAGAGGATAAAAACCAACTTAAAATTCTGTATTATGTGAAATTATCCTTTAAAAGTGAAGGAGAAATACTTTCCGAAACATACAAAAATTGAAAGACTTTGTATGTTTTTTGGAGAGATAAGAAAGATAGGGATTAGAAAACTTGGATCCACAGAAACAGCATCAAAGAAAGAATAAGTGAAGATAAAAAAAACTTTTCTTTTTCTTACTCTTAATTGATCTAAAGTATAATAGCTTTGTTCAAAATTGACTGTGTGGATCACAATAAACTGTGGAAAATTCTGAAAGAGATGGGAATACCAGATTACCTGACCTGCCTCTTGAGAAATCTGTATGGAGGTCAGGAAGCAAGTTAGAACTGCACATGGAACAACAGACTGATTCTAAATAGGAAAAGGAGTACATCAAGGCTGTATATTGTCACCCTGCTTATTTAACTTATATGCAGAGTACACCATGAGAAACGCTGAGCTGGAAGAAACACAAGCTGGAATCAAGATTGCCGGGAGAAATATCAATAACCTCAGATATGCAGATGACACCACCCTTATGGCAGAAAGTGAAGAGGAACTAAAAAGCCTCTTGATGAAAGTATGATGCTAAAGCTGAAACTCCAGTACTTTGGCCACCTCATGCGAAGAGTTGACTCATTGGAAAAGACTCTGATGCTGGGAGGGATTGGGGGCAGGAGGAGAAGGGGACAACAGAGGGTGAGATGGTTGGATGGCATCACTGACTCGATGGACACGAGTCTGAGTGAACTCGGAGTTGGTGATGGACAGGGAGGCCTGGCGTGCTGCGATTCATGGGGTCGCAAAGAGTCGGACACAACTAAGTGACTGAACTGAACTGAAATGATGCATGTACTTAAACTTATGTATAATAAACATAAATGACAGCAATGATTCAGGGTTGGAAGGGAGGAATTAGAATTATTTTGTTATTAGAAGGTCCTCACACACACACACACACTGCCCTGAAAGTGGTTTAGTGTTATCTGAAAGTGATCTTAGATTCATTTTAAATGTATACTGCAATCTCTAGGTCAACCACCAAAAAAAGTTAAAAAAAAAAAAAAAAATTATAACTGATACAGTAAGAAAGAGAAAATGAAATAATATAAAATGCTCAGTTAGAACCACAAAAGGCATGAGAAGAATGCATTCAAAATAGGAACAAAAAACAAGGGCAACAAATATAAAATATTGTAGCAACAAATATAGTTGATATCAATCTATGTCAATAATTACTTAGGACATCAATGATCTAAATGCACCAATCAAGAGACAGAGATTATCAGAGTAAATCAGAAAATCAAGACTCAAGCAAACTTGGTCTAACTTTAAATATAAAGACACATATAGATTAAGAGTAAATGAAGAGGACTTCCCTGGTGGTCCAGTAGTTAAGAATCCACCTGCCAATGCAGGAAACATGGGTTCGATCCCTGGTTGGGGAAGATTCCATATGCCACGGAGCAACTAGGCCTGTGAGTCACAACTACCAAAGCCCATGTACCCTAGAGCCCATCCTCTGCAACAAGAGAAACCACCACAATGAGAAGCCTATGTACCACAAACAAGAGTAGCCCCACTTGCCCCAACTGGAGAAAGCCCTTGCACAGCAACAAAGATCCAGTGGAGCCAAAAATAAATGTTTTAAAAAGAGCGAATGAATAAAGTAAGATATACTATGCAAAAACTAATTAAAAGAAAAATCAGAGTAGCTGTACTAATTTCAGACAGAGCAAAACTTCATGAAAAGTTATCAGGGATAAAAAGTGGTATTCCAAAATGATAGAGGGGTCAGTTCTAAAAGGAGACATGCCAATCCTCAATGTGCCTGCATCTAACAATGGGGCATAAATAAAATCAATAAGCCTCCAGCCAGGCTAAGAAAAAAAGAGAAAGAACACAAATTACTAATATCAGAAATGGAAGAGAGGTCATCCTTATAGATCTCATAGACATTAAAAGGATAGTAAAGGAATAATGGGGCTTTCCTGGTGGCTCAGTGGTAAAGAATCCACCTGCCAATGCAGGAGACATGGGTTTGATCCCTGGGTCAGGAAGATCCCCTGGAGAAAGAAATGCCAATCCATTTAGGTATTCTGGCCTGGAAAATCTCATGGACAGAGGATCCTAGAAGGCTATAGTCCATGGAGTTTCAAAAGAGTTGGACCTGACTGAGCAACTAAACCACCACAATAAAAGGAATAATGAACAACCCTATGCCCACAAATGTGATAACCTATGAACCATCTCCATCTGTGAATCCGTGGCGCCTTCCCATCTGGCTTGTCTATTACACTGGCCATTACTGCCCTACTAAGGTTCTATTCTTTAAGTTCATGTGAGAATAATTTCTGGTATTTTTTGATTTAGGAAAGGAACTTTTGCTGTGGTGCTCAACTATAATCAATAAACTTTATAGATCCCTTCCTTCCTATAACATCATCATTGTGATTATAACTTCTATCTGATAAAAGAAGAAACCCCTCTACAAACATTTGTCCCAAAACATTGCTTACCTCTGGATAAAGATGGAAGCGTTTCACTGTATTAATTACAAGGGGATATTCAGTGAGCCTGTCATTCATAATCATCCATAGTCCTTGCAAAAATGAAGGTGCTTCAACAATGGTCTTGAAGTAGGAATAATAAAGTCCCTTTTAAAAAGTATAAATTGTTAATGTAAGTAAAATTTTAAAATACTTATTTTTCTCTTTTTAGACAATTTATTCTGAAAAGGAAAAAAAGATCAATAGTAAGACTTCTTAATTTCTACTTACTACTGCATTCTTGAATGCAAACAAAAGCATATCTTTTCAGGTCATCACTATACTATTCTTTCATATTTTCCATAGGTTTGAAAGAGCTGAAGGGATGTATTCAATGTTTTAAGGAATTTTTCTAACCGCACCTTATATATAATAAGTACTTTGCTGACTAAGGTCCGTCTAGTCAAGGCTATGGTTTTTCCCGTGGTCATGTATGGATGTGAGAGTTGGACTGTGAAGAAGGCTGAGCACCGAAGAACTGATGCTTTTGAACTGTGGTGTTGGAGAAGACTCTTGAGAGTCCCTTGGACTGCAAGGAGATCCAACCAGTCCATTCTGAAGGAGATCAACCCTGGGATTTCTTTGGAGGGAATGATGCTGAAGCTGAAACTCCAGTACTTTGGCCACCTCATGCGAAGAGTTGACTCATTGGAAAAGACTCTGATGCTGGGAGGGATTGGGGGCAGGAGGAGAAGGGGACGACCGAGGATGAGATGGCTGGATGGCATCATGGACTCAATGGACATGAGTCTGAGTGAACTCCGGGAGATGGTGATGGACAGGGAGGCCTGGCGTGCTGCAATTCACGGGGTCACAAAGAGTCGGACACGACTGAGCGACTGAACTGAACTGAACTGAAGCAATACATTTTAATCCTACCAAGCCTGACTTTTCCTCTGTATTGTGAGACACCTAGAGGCCGAGATCTGATAATTCTGGCGTAAGTATGACTTTGTGTCATTGTATGTGTACAACTTTGCATAATTACTTATATTTCTCCAACTCTTTAGAAATAATAAATGATAGTCACAAGAGCATCAGATGACACTTCATGCTTTCCGTTTCCTTCCCAGTTCCACTGACTGGCTCTGCACAAAGTGAAAGCTGTGAGCTACTGTTCATGACAGAAATATTGTGTCCTGAAAGAGGGGTTATTCTAGTGCATTACTACAGCATGTGAAATGATTATTTTATTAAGCTAGTAAAATTGCTATTTAAAATTCAAAGACTAACAAAAATATGCTGCTTCATATTACTTGCTCATCAATTTTGTGCTTTCTTTCCTAAAAACTAAAGGGCCACATAGTTTGTAATATATGTTCCTCTCAAAATCACTAAAAGTAACCTTCAACTCTACACTCATTCTGGCTTCATACAACTATAAGGTACTTTGTTTTTTTACAGATTAAGCAACAGTAGCAACTATTAAAATTAAGGATTTGTTTTAACTAATATCTGAAAGGGCACTTCTTCATAATTTTAATTAGTATCAATAGAGCAAGTTCATATAAGGATCTTTCCTTTTTGCTTACGAGAGAAACAAGGCAATACAACGAAAAGATATCTAATATGCATGTCTGTACTAACAGAAAGAGAAAATACACACATTTTTATTCATAAGTTATTATTTTTGTGTCTAGTACTGTGCTATGTGCTTCATTCATTTTCTCTTTCTTCATTTTCAATAAAATCCTATAAGGCTGGCATTATTTCTAATTAACAGATGAGACTGAGAATCAGACAACTTACTCATCATTATACAATAAAGCATAGAACTGCTATCTGAATCTAGTGATCTGTCATGGAAGCCCAGACGCCGACATAGCTACATTTTCAGTTCAGTTGCTCAGTCGTGTTCGACTCTTTGCGACCCCATGAACTGCGGCGCACCAGGCCTCCCTGCCCATCACCAACTCTTTATTAAATAATATTTTATATCCTCTCTTTGGAAATAACACCTATAAGATATTAAACATTCAAATGCCATACAAATGCTAACATGTCCAACTCTTCAAAGCTTTTAAGTGGCTATACGGTGAGAGATTTAAAAAGCAATGGCTGAGATACCTAAATGAGGCCCATTTATAGACAGGAGTAGAACAGAGGTCACTAAAGAGCTAGGTGAGAAAGCAGTGGGAGTGGGGAGTTATGTGCTTAACAGGTACAGTCTATTTGTGATAATAAAGTTCTGGAGATGGATGAGGGTTAATGGTTCCACAATATAAGTGTGTTTAATGCCACAGAACTATATACTTAAAAATAATTGAAATGGTAAGTTTTGCTAATTTTTATTCTTTAATTAAAAATTTTAATTTAGTCACAATTCAAGGCAAACAAAAGAGCCAATTTCAGCTCTTCTCTTGGCCCGATTAACTCATCTGGAGAGTCCTGGCTTCTCTTAATTGTAAATTCTGCATCTCTGGCTTTCTTTATCCCATTCAACCCCAACAACAATTATGTAAAATACAGTAGGTTACATAATCCATTTTACAGATTCCATGTCAAAAGAACAGAAAAAGTATTAAAGAAATGATATCAAAAGTTCTCTAAAAGAGATTATCTGGAAATCAAGAGAGCTTAAAAAAAAAATCTTTAAGAGCCAGCTAAAACTGGCCAACTCTACCCCAGGAGAAAGCAATTTCCAAGAATTCTGATAGGTCTATATCACTTCTTAAACTATTTTTTCCTTTCCTCAGCTATTATAATTGATCTTTCAGTTCAGTTCAGTTCAGTCTCTCAGTTGTGTCCGACTCTGCAACCCCATGAATCACAGTACGCCAGCCTCCCTCTCCATCACCAATTCCCGGAGTTGACCTAAACTCATGTCCATCGAGTCGGTGATGCCATCCAGCCATCTCATCCTCTGTCATCCCCTTCTCCTGCCCCCAATCCCTCCCAGCGTCAGAGTCTTTTCCAATGAGTCAACTCTTCGCATGAGGTGGCCAAAGTACTGGAGTTTCAGCTTTAGCATCAGTCCTTCCAATGAACACCCAGGACTGATCTCCTTTACAATGGACTGGTTGGATCTCCTTGCAGTCCAAAGGACTCTCAAGAGTCTTCTCCAACACCACAGTTCAAAAGCATCAATTCTTCAGTGCTCAGCTTTCTTCACAGTCCAACTCTCACATCCATACATGACCACAGGAAAAACCATAGCCTTGACTAGACAGACCTTTGTTGGCAAAGTAATGTCTCTGCTTTTCAAGATGCTATCTAGGTTGGTCATAACTTTTCTTCCAAGGAGTAAGCGTCTTTTAATTTCATGGCTGCAGTCACCACCTGCAGTGATTTTGGAGCCCCAAAATAAAGTCTGANGGAAGAAAAGTTATGACCAACCTAGATAGCATTTTCAAAAGCAGAGACATTACTTTTCTTCCAAGGAGTAAGCGTCTTCTAATTTCATGGCTGCAGTCACCATCTGCAGTGATTTTGGAGCCCCCCAAAATAAAGTCTGACACTGTTTCCACTGTTTCCCCATCTATTTCCCATGAAGTGATGGGACCAGATGCCATGATCTTCGTTTTCTGAATGTTGAGCTTTAAGCCAACTTTTTCACTCTTCACTTTCACTTTCATCAAGAGGCTTTTGAGTTCCTCTTCACTTTCTGCTGTAAGGGTGGTGTCATCTGCATATCTGAGGTTATTGATATTTCTCCCGGCAATCTTGATTCCAAATCACCAAAATAGCAACAATAATAATAATAACTCAAATTTTAAAATGGGCAAAGGACCTGAAGAGACATTTTTCCAAAGAAGATATCTGAAAGGCCAACAGGTCCATGAAAAGATGCTGATTGGCAGGGAAATGAAAATCAAACCACAATGACGTATCACCTCAGGCCTGTTAGAACAACTGTCATCAAGAGAACTTGTCAGAAAGACAAGAGATAATAAGTTCTGGTGAGACGGTGGAGAAAAGGGAAGCCTTGTGCACAGTTGGTGGGACTGTAAATTGGTACAGTCACTACAGAAACAGTATAAAGGTCGCTCAAAAAATTAAAAATAGAGCTAACATTCTCACATGACTGTGAGCTATCATATGATACAGCAATTCCACTCCTGGGTATATATCCAAAGGAAACAAAATCACTTTGTCAAGGAAATATCTGCACTCCCATGTTCATTAAAGCATCATTTACAATAGTCAAGTGTTCATCAAGGAACAAACAGATAACGGAAATGTGGTGTAGATGTTCAATGGAACCCTATCCAGCCATAAAAGGAAGGAAATACTGCTATTTGCAACACACAGGTGAACCTGGAAAGCGTTATGCTGAGTACAATAAGTCAGACAGAGACAAATATTGTCTGATCACATTTATATGTGAAATCCAAAGAAAAGTTTTGCATGAAGTAGGAACAGGATGAATCATTTTATGTCCAAACGAATGGCTCATAGTTCACTCCATTTAGCACCTGGCATGCTTCAGCCTCACTTTGAGCTGATTCTGTTTTCACTGATAAATAACACTGCTAGAGCACCGTCTCCTTATCATTATTTCAGCCAGATTCCACAGTGTGCAACCTGGCACATTAAGATAGGCAAGAGGCCACTAACTGATTTCCAGCTTACAGGTAAATGAGAGACTTTTTGCTTCTAATTCTCATTCGCACAAAACATTCTCATAACCCTTCCCAAATTGATACATGAAGCCAGCATTACCCTAATAGTAGAATCTAATGCAAAAAAAGAAAATTACAGGCAAATATTTCTTAGAAAAGAGTACAAAAAACAACAACTTTAAATAAACTGGTAAGTAGATTTCACTAAGTTAAAAACTCATCAAAAGACACTTAATTTCTTAAGAAATGAGGAAAACAAATAAGACAATTCACAGACTAGAAGAAAATATTTGCAAAACATGTATCTGACAAAGGACAAATATCTAAAACATATTTGCCTTCATGCTCAGTCGCTAAGTCATGTCCAACTCTTTGTAACCCCATGGACTGTAGCCTGCCAGACTCCTCTGTCCATGGGATTTCCCAGGAAAGAATACTGGAGTGGTTGACGTTTCCTTCTCCAGGGAATCTTTCCAACACAGGGATCCAGCCCATGTCTTCTGCAGGGGCAACTGGCAGGGGGATTCTTTACCACTGACCTACATGAGAAGCCCAACATAAAAAACAACCCAATTGAAAAATGGGTTTTTCTTCATAAAAGAAGCTGTATGAAAGGTCAGTACATAAAAAGTGTTAAACATCATTAGTTATCAGGGAAATGCAAATTACAACCACTATGTTGGTGGTTAAAATTTAAATCTGACAACTCCAAATGTTTACAAAGATGTGGCGCTCCTAGAATCTCATACATTCCAACAGGAAAGTAAAATCGTCCATCCACTTGGGAACATTGGGGGCAGATTTTTATAAAATTACACATATACCTACCCTATAACCCAGCATTTCTACTTCTAGGTATTCATCCAAGAAAATGAGGATATATGTCCATAAAAATATTAGGACAAGAGTATGACAGCACTTTATTGATGATAACCAAAGACTAGTTACAGCTTACTCCTTGGAAGGAAAGTTATGACCAACCTAGATAGCATATTCAAAAGCAGAGACGTTTCTTTGCCAACAAAGGTCCGTCTAGTCAAGGCTATGGTTTTTCCAGTGGTCATGTGTGGATGTGAAAGTTGGACTGTGAAGAAAGCTGAGCGCCGAAGAATTGATGCTTTTGAACTGTGGTGTTGGAGAAGACTCATGGAGTCCCTTGGACTGCAAGGAGATCCAACCAGTCCATCCTAAAGGAGATCAGCCCTGGGATTTCTTTGGAAGGACTGATGCTAAAGCTGAAACTCCAATACTTTGGCCACCTCATGCAAAGAGTTGACTCATTGGAAAAGACTCTGATGCTGGGAGGGATTGGGGGCAGGAGGAGAAGGGAATGACAGAGGATGAGATGGCTGGATGGCATCACCGACTCGATGGACATGAGTTTGGGTGAACTCGGGGAGCTGCTGATGGACAAGGAGGCCTGGCGTGCTGCAATTCATGGGGTCGCAAAGAGTTGGACACGACTGAGCGACTGAACTGAACTAAACTGAGAAACAGCTCATGTATCCATCAGTAAGAAAACGCCTAGCAATCTGTGGTCTATCCACATAATGGAATAGCACTCAGAAATAAGAACAGATGAGCTATTTATACACACAATGCCATGGATGAATCTCAAAAACACTGTTCTAAGGGGGAGGGGGGAAGCTTTACAAAAAAAGTACACATTGAATAATTTGGGGTTGGCCAAATAGTTCATTTGGATTTTTTTTTCCATAACATCTTTTTAGCCAACTCAACATGTACTTGGAAGTTCTAGAAAAGGCAAAATTAATTTATGATGGAAAAATAATCTGAAGAGTGGTTGCTTCTAGGGGATGGAGGTGGGGGCTGACTAGAAAAAGGTAAGAGGAACTTTCTGGAGTGACAGTAATATTCTCTATCTCAGTAGAAATTTGGGTCAAAACTCAGAGAATGGGACACAAAGTCTGTACATACAGAAATTTTACCTCAAAGTAAAAAGAAATAAATATTAAAAACTGGCTAATGGTAAATATACTGAAGCATTTAGGGGAGATACATTGATATCTTCATTTTTAAAACTGATGAACTGCTAGACACACAGAAGGATGGGTGGATGGATACTTACAGAGCAACTACATTCAAATGTAATGGTAGCTTCTAGAAGGCAGCTTGATGTAAAACTTTTTCCAGTTGACTGTAGGTTTGAAAATGTGCAAACAAAACATTGAAAAAAGTTGATTCACGTATATACCTTATTCTTTTTTAAAAAGAAAAGTCTCACATGCACAGAATATGGAAAACAACAACCCTTAGCACCAAAAACTTTCACCTCCCTCTTAAGAGTCCTCACAAATTCACTGCCAGCTCTCTCTCAGATACCCTGCTGCAGTGAAGTTCACAATAAGCAGAGGTGAAATCACTGGACATGGAAGTTAGAAGTGAGTTTTTACTTGGTGGGAAGATTGATGCCCCGTATGTATTAAATGCATTCCCCAGTGCACAACACTGCGACCTCAAAGACTTGAGGGCAGAGGGTGAAGTGGCCAGAAGGCATGCATTCAGGGCATCGAGTCACACCCCAAACCCCATCCGGTCACACACGGGAGGGCGGAGGCACGGGCGCGCGCCTGGTTTACGGGCTGGGCACGAGCACTTTCTCGCCTGTGTGGGAAGGCCTCGGAACAGCTTTACCATAACTCCGAGCGCCATCCTCTCCACAGCTCATTTTAGAGCTCAGCATTAAAATGTTGCTACCCTCCTCCTCCTCCAGCTCTAATCTCCCCCTCCATCTGCTGTTATTCATTCTTTAACTCGGTAGAATGTCTGGGATGCTGTCTGAATGGGAAGCATTCTCAGAATGAAGGCTGTTTACTAGAAATTCTTTCTTCTGGGGGAGGACGTGTGCGTGCGGGGTTTGGCGGGCTAAAGAACTCCCTCCAGCACCCGCTGAGCGCTGTGTGATGGAGAAGCCCATTACCCAGCTTTTCCTCTCAAAGTTACACATCACCACGCTGTTACTTTGCAGGTTACATATGGCTTTCTCTGTCATTATTCTAAGCTTTTCTGGCTGTGATCACATCTGATGTGACTTGTTTCCTGTTTTCTTGGGAGGTATAACCTTCGCAGCAACTGGAGGGCCAGCTCCCAGACCATAGAATAAAAAGATGTTGCTAAAGGAGCAATGAATTCAGAGTCAGGGGGTTGAAACATGGTCGTTACCTGAGTGCTTTTTTCCCCATTTGTAAGATGATATATCTAAGGTCCCTTCAAGCCTCAAGGTTTTTTATTTGATGCTTATAGTGTAAATTGCCTTTTCTGATTATAACATCGAGTATTTAGGATACAACTTGATCAGGGATGAACGTAAAAAACGAAAACCAAAACCAAGCCAGCTCTTGACCTCTCAGCTGTTTGCTGCTCCGATGGGTACACGAACCAACAATTCCCACCCCGACCTTCAGACGGAGCAAATGAAAAGGGTCCCTCCAATACAGGGAGATGCGGAGGTGTCAAGGATGAATTACGCACTGGGAGACGCTTTCACATTCTAAATTCCTCTGGCGCAAGGATCTGCCTTTATCCCAAGTACAATCCTCACACTGTCCCAAATCAAAGAGGCTATCGCTGTGGCTGGCAGCCCTTCATTATTTACACTTAGAAAACGCCACCATTATTGGCAAATGCTCAGACCAGCAAACTAGTCAAAATGATTCAGGATGAAACACAGATGCAAGGATCTAGAAATCATTTCTATAGGTTATGAGGTGGAATAGAACAGTAACTATATTAAAATTTGCATGGCTCGCATGAAGATGCGTTTTCATTAAGCAGAAAGTTCACAAGACCCAGTGAAAGACCGTTGTTTACAAATGCTTGCCAATTTCCGGGTATCTTTCTGCCCTTCTTTTTAAGGCTGCAGAACTGAATTCACAACCAGTTTCCTCTTACTTTCTGGCTTGATTAATTACCATGTTGACATAACTACTGTTCTTCTCCTAATAGGCTCCCTCTAACGTGTTATCCCAGCAAATGAAAAATATGCAAAAAGCTCCAAGATCTTCACAGGGGTAGAACAGGCTTTTCTGGAAGCTCACAGTGACAGTCTGGTCTTCTGCTGTCCACGTGGATCAGATGGCAAATCTGATCGTACAGGCTGTGACCCTTGTAATCGATCCTACAAGAGCTTGGCCTTTTCCAGCTGGGGTGCTAAAAATTACGTTTAAAAGACAATGTTGGCTCTTTGGAGCCCATTTTGTCATTCATACACCGTTTGAGACATACTGTATTACACAATGATGAATTTCCTCCTTGCCCTGTTTTTTCACACCTTCCACAACTACATTAAGCCTCAAGTCATATCCAAGATTTCTCTCTAGGGTTCACAGTGACTGAATTATTCTGAGTAACTGTGAATTTGGATGTAATTCTTCTGCCTGGTGAAGACAGTGCCCTGTATTAACCACGAGTCAGGCACTCGCCCCATGCTCACTCACTCCAAGTTCACCCATTAGAGCTTCCGTTTCCATAAAGAACACACTGTGGCCCACACCATCCATATTTTAAAAAATTAGATGCCTCCTATAAGTGGTGTGTAAGTAAGTCACATGCTTGCTGCTGCAAAATGATTAATAGTGCTGTCTCAGCAAATGGGATCATTACATTTTTAATTAACCTTTCCAACCTCCTCCACCTTTTCCTTTTGTTACACATTGGATCTCTGAAGTTTTCTACTTGTTTATGTTCAACTAGGTTTGAAACAAAGGCATGAAAAATGATAGCAGGTGATGTAGGAGCTGGTGCCCAGGTGAGGTGCCTGGTGAGGCGCAGTGCCTCACTGTACACGGGGCCTGGGGACAGGCACTCGGAATTTGATGGCTGGGTTCCCATCTAATTTTTGTTTTGGCAGCTTAGCGTTATTTAATGGCCTTAGCTACCAGGAAACTGGCTTTTTAAAATCTCTTTCAACCTAATTATAATTACTGTGTATAAATCATACAATGATCAATTATAAAAATCTCGGGTTCATAAATATTTAACTTAGCATTTAAATCCACACTGCAGGAGGGCATGAAAATTCCAAGCCCATCTCTTTGCAAATAACTGCTTTATTACAGTTCCAATGCCAATTACTGAGAATTGAACCAAGTCTGTGTTGCAGCACACTCGGGCACATATTTGAGCATACTGCCTTTCCGTGTATTAAGATGGCACAATTTAGTTATTTCTAAAATATGCATGCCTCTCATTAAAAAGACACTTGCAAAGTCTTCTACTGCCATCTTTTAATTCCTCAAGTGTGGAGAGGCACAAGTATGATATTAGACATAAAAACACTCATTAAAATATATTTTATCTAATGTACGATAGATTCCAAGATAATTGAGGTCAGATTTGTTTGGAAAATATATTATGACATGTGCAAACGCTGATGCAAAGAGGAAATGATCTCTTACAAGGATTCAAATAAAACAGCTAAATATTTTTCAGCAAAATCATAAAGCCATAATTGGATTTCAATTTAGTAATAGTCAGCCTAAGACAGGCCATTTTTAATAATCTAATTATGTGTTCGAGGGCCTACCCCAGAACTCAACCACTGCCTCAGAACTATTAATTGTCCTCAACGCTGTTGCATCTTCAACCATGAAATTTGCTATTACATGTAGGACTGACTCTCATTTATGAGTATTTTTTTTTTCCGAATCTCAGATCATCTTTATAATGTCCTCAAATGCCTACTCCTTTAATTTGCCAAAAGCAGAGTCTTTAAATGACTTTCTCTGAACCAGAACACTTGATACCAACTAGCTCAGATTTGTGGTCCTCCTACAGACAAAAGTCACAACGAGATAGATCTACAAACATCTCTATCTTTGAAGATAAAGAGAGAAGCCCTTGCTTTTGTCTGATTTTCATTAATTAGAGGTATTTAATTACTAACATCTCTTTAGCAGTAAAATTAATGAGGACTTCAACTACAGGAAAAGATCTGCATGATAATGTGAACCTAATTCATTTTACGGGTATACACTGTGACTCCACTAATATTTAGCCTGTGAAAGCTTCACTGATATCTAGCCGTTTCAACAGTAAAGTGCTAAACACTTTTTCAAAACTAGTGCTGCTTCCTCCCAGAGAAAACAATAAATGTGGGCCAACCAAGCAATCAAGAACCCAAGTTTCCCATCACTTTTTCACCAACATACCAGAGAGAGCGAACTGGAAGGGAGACATGGAGTGGTTTGTTTAACAGTTTTCTGAGTTACTATAAAATAAGACAGCCTTAAAATAATGGGCCTGAACTTTCAAACTAGCATGCCCAAATTTAGAAATTTCTAAGTGTGTGCCATGGAAAGTCTTTGCTCTGAGAAGCTGGACACTTATCCCAAAGAGGCTGCCAACACTCTGGACATTTCATGGAACTCTTCCCTAGAAGCCTGAGGCGTGTTCTCTGGAATATTCTGAGCAGCTGCAAACCTCTGCATCAGGGACGGATTTTAAAAGTCAAATGTCATATAGCACTAAGTGTGGTCATGAAATAGGTGATGATGCTGGGTAATGTTTAGGGGAAGAAAAGAAGTGATAAATATATGTAAGGATTTTTTCATATGGGAGCACTTACAAATTGGTCATGAAAATAACCATTGAAGCAGTTTTCCTGAACAGGTTTTGAGCCAATGAGAGCCCTGGAATAAGTGATTTTCCTCAAGGTGACTACTGAAAGGACAAGATGACTTTGGATGTATGTGCTCTTGGTAGTTTTACTATCCATACTCATACCGATGCGCTGTATTTCTCCAATGAGACACAGCAAAAGGATGCTACCAGAAGGCAGGCTAGAGGCTTAAATGTCATCATCACTATACAATCTATCACAGTTCTTCTGACCTCTGATATATAACAGAGAAGAAAAGTATGCATTCTAAAGCCAAAGAATCAGCTGAAACAATGAAAAATGAAGAGGTTGAAGATCCTATTAAGTCCCCTGGACGATGCTGAGATAATAATGAATCACTGATGATGTTGGCGGTTGTCAGGGCCCTCACTGTGCAGGATTTCAGCAAAGATAAGCTAAATATCAGGTCTTTATTTTTAGTTAAAGAGCATAAAATCCAATGCCTTTCTTCCCACGAGCCTATTTACATACCTGCTGTGCTACCTATTTGCCTTCACCTGCTTCCCAATTAATACCCCATTAAGCCGCTCCACCTGCAGTGGCTTTTACCTCCGCCACAGCCAGGCAACCATCACTCATCTGCTACAGCTCAATTGTTTCTTTGGGGAAGATAAACAAAAGCCGCATGAATAATAATGGCAGGGCTTTGTATTTTCAGGGTGTGCTTTCTCAAAAGATAGTAGCCAGACACTGAGGCTGGTTTCAGGGAGAGAAAGCCACTAGCTGGGCAGAAATGTCTAGACTTAGTGTAGCCACATTCCAGAAAATGATGGGGAGAAGGGACATCCATCTTAATTGGATTTGTGAATCTGATTTTATCTGTATGTATGCGTGCATAGTAAGTTGCCTCATTCGTGCCCAACTCTTTGCGAGCCTATTGTAGCCTGCCAGGTTCCTCTGTCCATGGAATTCCCCACTGGAGTGGCTGGCTATTTCCTTCTGCAGGGAATTTTTCTGAC
Organism: Cephalophus harveyi; assembly: GCA_006410635.1. Classification (NCBI taxonomy): domain Eukaryota; kingdom Metazoa; phylum Chordata; class Mammalia; order Artiodactyla; family Bovidae; genus Cephalophus; species Cephalophus harveyi. The sequence continues at coordinate 653,900 of SJYT01019566.1, read as the reverse complement.
CCAGGAATCGAACCCACGTCTCCTGTGGCTCCTACATTGCAGGCGGATTCTTTACTGCTGATCCACCAGGGAAGCTCATCATTATGTGTATATATATATATATATATATTTTTTTTTTTTAATGATGTTTTTGCTTTATTCAAGAAGGTGTTTCCTATCAAGTCGGGTTAATAAAATTTTGTTTGGTTAAAGATTCTTAGGTGACTCTCCAATGAAAATTAGCACACCTTCTCTCTCTTTTGCCAACAGATTTTAAGTGTTTGAAAAGTTCGTTGCTTCAAGCAGTGACAAAGCTCAGGGGCCTCAGAATCCTCTGGAGAACAAACTTGAAGAAATAAAGCAGGGAAAAGCCCCAAACACACAGATTCCTAAGTTTTTCCTGTGCTATCCTCCCGAGAATCTGTATTTTTACAAAGTTCCAAGGTACTACCAAAGGTCAGACTTGGAATTCCCTGGTCTTCAGTCAGTTAAGCATTTCTATTTACTATCCACCTGCACCTCCATTTATTTTCCTAGGAAATCTAGACTTTCTGGTTGGTTCTGGTCACATTTTCAGGAGTGGAGTCCCTAAGAGGTACCTTCCAGCGGGTGGCTCATTCAGGCCTCATTCCATGAAGACCTTGTTGAGGAGAGGATCCTCCGCAACTGTGCTTCCAGTGTAACTTCATAAGGAAGCCCAGACTAGAATTATCAGGGAGTCCCAGCCCGGATACTTCTAAGGTGGGCTAAGACAAGGCCTCTCCCGCCCCCCGCCCCCCACAACCTCCCATGAGCTGCAGAGAAAGCAGACAGCAGGACCAGAACGGGCATGTATGTCTGTCTAGGTGCCTGCCTCAGTGAACCTCCGAGTTTATTTTAATGGTGTATTGGCAAATATCCTTGCTCATTTCATTTCTAGCTTTAAATTGGTTCCAAAATCACACGTTTACCCTTCTGAGCCCCAGCATAACTTTCCTTAGATCCCCATTTGAATGACTATATCAGTGAGCTCAAGGATTAAGTTTAAAACCCGGGAATTTTTACATTAAAATTCCTTAGCCAGGACCTCCATTGTGTCTGTGCAACTTAATCTGCAGCTCTGTCTCCTGTAGGAATGGCAGAGTAAATACAGCTATCTCTGCATGGTGTTCAGTGGGCACCAAACCACATCTCCTCCCCAGAGGTGTTCTCCCACCTGGTTCCCATCCATGGGATGCTGCGAGGCTGCTGAGGCAGGCTGAGGCAGTGGGTAACCCAGAAGTCTCAGGCCGCTTCTAGAATGTGTCCTTCCTCACAGTCTCACAGAAGCATATCAGCTATAGAGCAGTTGTGTCTCTGATGTACATATACAGTGTGTCCCTGAAGAACACTGGGCTCAATGAGAGCAACCCCAGCTCCTAGAACCTGATATTGCCACTTAGTTATGTGCTTCAGAGAGCTTCCCAGGTGGCTCAGAGGTAAAAAAAAAAAAAAAAAAATCCACCTGCCAATGCAGGAGTCGTGGGTCTGATTCCTGGGTCAGGAAGATCCCGTGGAGAAGGAAATGGCAACCCACTCCAGTATTCTTGCCCGGGAAATGCCATGGACAGAGGAGCCTGGCAGGCTACAGTCCATGAGGTTGCCAAGTGGTGTCCAACTCTTTTGCAAGTTGGACCTGACTTAGTAACTGAAGAACAACATGCGCTTCATCAAAACAGGCACTGTGTGTGCTAAGTCACTTCAGTCGTGTCCAACTCTTTGCGACCCTGTGGACTGTAGCCCATCAGGCTCCTGTGTCCATGGGATTCTCTAGGCAAGAATACTGGAGTAGGTTGCCATGCCCTCTTCCAGGGGATCTTCTCCATCCAGGGATCAAACCCATATCTCTAATGTCTCCTGCATTGGCAGGCAGGTTGTCTACCACTAGCGCCACCTGGGAGTGGGTGCCCTTTCCCTTCTCCAGGGTATCTTCCTGACCCAGGGGTTGAGCCCAGGTCTCCCACATTGCAGGCAGGCTCTTTACCATATGAGCCACCAGGGAAGCCCCCTTCAGAAAAAAAGGTACAGTTTAGGCAAAATGCTTGTGTACTACCCTAAAACTTCTTCAAGCATCAAAATGTGCCTTTTTTGATAAGAGATCCAGTTTTGTGTATTAGCTAGTTTTTTTTTTTTTTTTTTTTTCAAGAAATGGCCACTCAAATGGTTACATTTAACCCTGGGCTGAAGCTGGATGTGAATGCTGGGGTCAAGATGATTCCATCAACTTTATGCCTGGAGAGATCGGAATGACATTCAGCGTAAGTGCCAGGGTGCAGGCCAGCTGCTAATGTGGTCCTCAGCACCCGTGGACACGCCAGAGGTACAGGGTCACCCTTTTGCTAGGGCATTCAGGGATAACAGGAGTGAGAAAGGCCAGCTGCAGAGTGGCCAGCCACGCTGCTCTTCGGTAGGAAAGGATAGGGAGAAGAAAAGCAGCTGTGAATTTCTGCTTTGTAAGAGGAAGGCCTGGGCCCCAAACACCCCTGCATTCAAGGAAAAAGCTCTGTGTTGCAGAAAATCTTGCTTCAAGACACAGGAAGAGCCAACCACACAAAGCCAGACCTTTTAGGTCTGTGATTTAGCCTTCTGGTAGCTCATATGGTAAAGAATCAGCCCACAGTGAGGGAGACCAGGGTTCAATTCCTGGGTTGGGAAGATTGCCTGGAGAAGGGAACAGCTACTCACTCCGGTATTCTGGCCTGGAGAATTCCGTGGACAAAGGAGCCTGGCGGGCTACAATCCATGAGGTTGCAAGAGTCAGACACGACTGAGCGACTAAGCACACACCACAATATTGCCAAACACATGGTTGGCCTTAAAAAAATGAATAATGAACAACCCCTGAGAATTTCTCTTGATGTGTCTAGAGGTGCCTCCCTTACTGGGAAAGACTAGACAGTTTCCTCCCTGTGGTACTAGCTAATAAAATTGACCCTAGAGAGTTGGAAAAGTTCCTAAAGTAGAAAATTTGGTAGAGGGGACGGACTTCCGTGGAGGTCCAGGGCCTTAGACTCTGAGCTCCCGTGCCTGAGGCCCAGGTTCAATCTCTGGTCAGCAAAGTACATCACATGTGCTGCTACTAAAAGATCCCATATGCCACGCAGCAACTAAGACCAGGAGCAGCCAAATAAACAAAAATAAATAAGAGAAATATGGGAGAACTATGGGTCCTAAGGTAGAAATGGGGATTGCTCTGAATCAATAAGAAAGCTGGCATTCCCAGGACCATCGTGTGCCCTCTAGGAAGTTCTTAAAACAAAATGAAAGCCCAGTTGGCCATTTGTCAGGGAATAAAGCTTTCCCAGTTTTTGTTTTATCTATTGCATAGGACAGATGATCTTCAGGGTTAGATTTAAGACCTACTAGTTTTACTGAAAGTAGCTCCCTCTCCAAGAGTGTTCTACGAGCCCGTCAAGGATTTCACATAAGAAATCCTGTTCAATATTATAAGTGCGAACATATTTACTGGTGTTTGAGGGTGATAGTGGCGGTTTTTGCAGTTCAGAGATTTGACTTAGGAATATGTTTTTTAAAAAATCAAAAATTAAACATAGCATGCTGCTGCTAAGTCGCTTCAGTCGTGTCCGACTCTGTGCGACCCCATAGACGGCAGCCCAACAGGCTCCCCCGTCCCTGGGATTCTCCAGGCAAGAACACTGGAGTGGGTTGCCATTTCCTTCTCCATTGTGTGAAAGCGAAAAGTGAAAGTGAAGTCGCTCACTCGCGACCGACTCCTAGCGACCCCATGGACTGCAGCCTACCAGGCTCCTCCATCCATGGGATTTTCTAGGCAAGAGTACTGGAGTGGCTTGCTATTGCCTTCTCCGAAACATAGCATAATAACGGAGAATCAAACTTTTGAAAGTCTAACCTATATCCTGAAATTGGGAATTAATTTCTGCATATTGCAAAGCTAAATAAAATTGTCTAAACCTATTTCTTGACATCAATGAGAGATCCTCCTAGTGTGGTTAAGACTTCTTTATAGTACTGTTAGCTCAGAAGTGCTTCTCACTGGAGAGAAAATAGGAAGAAAATTATAAACGTGATTACATATAATCCACACAGTCTTTGAAGGAAAGGGATGGCAATCATCTGCTAAAACTGAACACCACAAAGGGGGAAAGGTATCCACAGGAGATGAGCGTGTCAGTAAATACATAAAGCACAGAAGTCCCACATTTTTGACATTTGAAGAACAAAGTGATCCATCAATGTCCTTGCACAGATCGATCAGACAGAATGCTACTGCTGAAAACCTAATCGTATGATGGTAATAATGTAGCCATAAAACCTCTGGTCTGTAATTGACTGCTTCCACTTGAAGCTAACATGTCTAAAGCAGTGACTAATGTCCACCTAAAGATTTCACTTGCGTTGAATGACAATCAGTTACACCTGACACTAGTCTTGGTGGATGACTTGTGCTGGATAATGGCCCAGGGACAGACGCCAAGGGGTAGGGGGAGAGCATATCCTTAAATCAGCGATGCTCGGGTATTTGATGCTTAAATATGGATCTCATATCTAAATGCCACCTCCTTAGATCTGATGAGGCTGCCAGTTTCTGACAAAGTCGTTAGAAATGTACGAGGCTATAGAGTCCAGAATCATTACAGCATGTTCCTCAGGGCATCCAGGTCTTAGTTGTTGAGTTTTGTTTAGTGAGCATATTACTGTAAATCCCATTCCTGGGCCTTAAGAGCTTATGCGCTCTCTCCTTGCAATAACCAGATGCACAGAACCCAGATGTGCATGGGGGAGGGTGGGGGCGGTGCGGGCAAGGCAGGGGAGGCGGGGGAAACAGCATTCACATGTCTTGGCTTTCTCTCCTCTTTTCTTTAAGCTCCTGGATTGTCTGTGATTTGGGGGCCAGTCTAGTGAATAGTTTAGCTGATTGAGTCTTCTTGGACAGGAGATACAGCTGGGCTGCTGGCAGTAAGAACCGAAGTCTGAAAGGAAAGCTCACTCCTGTTGTTAGATGACAAAATGGTAGATTATCTACTTCTCAGTACAAATTCAGAGGCGTCCATTAGTACAAATAGCTACTGCAGGGCAGAGACCCTGCTGTGGGGCTCATTCATTGTGGGCCTTTGCCACAACCAGATTGATCAAATTCAACAATGCCTGGCCACACAGGCGGATCGGCAAGGGCTGGATGACACACATCTTAGTGTTTAGTTTTGTCTTTAATCTCTAGTGAAGTTTCACTGCACCTACCACTCTGGCGGGCTTCCCAGGTGGCGGTAGTGGTAAAGAAACTGCCTGCCAACAGAGGAGACGTGGGTTCAGTCTCTGGGTCGGGAACATCCCCTGGAGGAGGGCATGGCAACCCACTCTAGTATTCTTGCCTGGAGAATCCTATGGACAGAGGAGACTGGCGGGCTATAGTCCATAGGTTCAAAAAGAGTTGGATACGAATGAAGCAAGTTAGCACTCACGCAGGCACTATTTTGGGTGGTGGCTGAGTCTCAGTCGTGTCTGACTCTTGCGATCCCATGGACTGTAGCCTGCCAGGCTCCTCTATCTATGGGATTCTCCAGGCGAGAATCCTGGAGTGGGTTGCCATTTCTTTCTCCAGAGGATCTTTCCAACCCAGGAACTGAACCCCGATCTCCTGCATTGCAGAGATTCTTCACCAACTGAGCTATGAGGGAAGGCCTACACACCATTTTGGTAATGCTTAATTTCAAATTATGAGAATTCCTCCCTTCCCTTCAACACACACACAGGAGAGGAGCCTGACGCTTTCCATTCACAATCCTGAGTAACAGCCCTTTATATGTTGGATTCAAGTAAAATAAATCATTCCTAGGTTCCACCAAGGACCTCCCCTGCCCTCAAATAGAGCTGCAAGCTCCAGCTTTTCAGTTAGCCCATACCTATTTGTTACTCAAAGTAGAAAATTTTTATGCACTTTGTAAAGTTCATTGTAACTAGAAATTTTAATTAATATGTCTGGTGGCTTCTAATGGACTTTGAGTACACATCAGATTGCTTTGTGCCCTTTGATATATACTTAAGGGTAATTGGGTAGTCCTACTGATGTATTTTTAAAGAGCAAACTATTGATTAATAATGTTTCAGTATTAATATAACCACTTTGTGTGGATCAAGAGACATCGATGGTACAAAAAAGAAAACCCCATATTTATCTACAAATTAACAACTCTATATAGATCTGTTACTTTAAGCTAAATGGGGTGCATCCACTCATTACCCTCCAACAGAGACTCGCCTCCTCGTAATAAAGATTAAAGCTGAAGTTGGCCTTATTTCCCCACTGCATGAAATGAATGCTTCTCACCCACTTCATGCCCTGGTGCAGCTGAAGAATAGCGGCAGTAAAGCACGGGTCCACTGCCCTCTCTGACAGGCCGATATTTTTAATGCCTGACTTGATGAAAACATTTCATACTTTGGGAGCTTTAATTGCCACCACTGCTGAGCAGAATGAAATAAAAGATGATTGTACCATTCAGGATGGAGGTGAGGATGATCCCAGCTTTATCCCTGCTTAAAACCAGTTGTACGGTTCATATACTCTAAGTGTATGTTCATTCAAATTGAATTACTGTGAAGAGAAAAAGCTGGGAGTATTTTGGAGACTTGCGATGAACTAGTTCCTGAGGCTGGGTTTTAGGACACTGGGCAAAGCATTTCTCAGACAAACAGGAACTGTCAGTTCCCTTTTATTTATTTTTTTAATACCTAGAAGTCCTAATGACTCTCCTAAGAAGGTTGGATTGAATAAAATGCTTTGGTTGTCTTTAGCATAGCACACGGAGAAGGCAATGGCACCCCACTCCAGTACTCTTGCCTGGAAAATCCCATGGACGGGGGAGCCTGGTGGGCTGCAGTCCATGGGGTCGCTATGAGTCAGGCACGACTGAGCGACTTCACTTTCACTTTTCACTTTCCTGCATTGGAGAAGGAAATGGCAACCCACTCCAGTGTTCTTGCCTGGAGAATCCCAGCGATGGGGGAGCCTGGTGGGCTTCCGTCTATGGGGTCGCACAGTCGGACACGACTGAAGCGACTTAGCAGCAGCAGCAGCAGCATAGCACATGGGTCCACTGACCTTCAGGCACTCTGTGTAAACAATTGTTTGAGTGGCTAACAACCTACAAATGGCAGTGATGGTGGTTTCCAGGTTGGACCCCAAGCCAGATTTCAGAAAGGGTCACTTTGCTCTGAACTGATGACAAAATATCTGTACATTGCAACTGCTACCCGAATGTTATTTAGATTTACGGGTCGAGGACAAGATAGCAGCTGGCAGGGCTTCTGGTCCTAGTTTAACTCTGTCTCTCTCCCCTACAATGAACATGGCCAATTTAACTATATCTCCAACGAGCAGGAAGAGCCACAGATGGGGAAATTAACACACAGGGAAATAAGAAACATGCATGAGGAGGTCACATGACCTCAGAAAAAGCCTGGAATATGAGACTCCAGGACCCAATCTTAAGCTACTGTTTTCTCCACTCTAATGTGTTTTGACTTGCAAGTGTGATGGCTTTGCTAAAAGAGGTGAGCTGGCCTAAACGACACTGCTCTGTCGGGTAGAGTATCTGAATAGGGATTTTGAATGACATTTCACTAAACAGGGGACTTAAAATTCTGAAGAGCGATAAAGAATCTCCTGGAGAGCTTGGATCCCATTCTATAATAGAGTCTGATTCAGTGGATCTGGGGTGGGATCCTGTAATGTGCATTTTAACACACTTCTCCTGTGATTCTGCAAGGCCACATTTTGAGAAATACTGCTCTGCTAAGAGAAAATGGCTTCCTAGAAAGCCAAGTCCATTAATGAGATCAATTTCCTGCATCCTAAAGTATAAGATAAGCCAATAATAATCTAAGCTATAACAAGTATCCTTTAAGAATTCTATCATATAACTAATTCATCAATTCATTCATTCAATCATTCACTCATACTTTAACATTAACATTTATTGTGTTTACTATGAGGCTAAGTTGCCTAAATTTTGCCCCTGTCATTCTAAGACAGGAAATGTGTGTGACTATTCACTTACATTCAGGTCAAGTTAGTGAATATTAGCTAAACAAATTGCAAGGGCAAAGTCGGACACGACTGAAGCAACTTAGCAGCAGCAGCAGCAGCAGCAACTTTAGTGATGGTTACCTGTGAAGACTACAAAATAATGCCAGCTAAGCAAGTTAGCCTTTTCCTGTTAAAAATCTCAAGGAACAAGCATACCCAAGGAATAAAACACACACACATATATGTGCGTGTATGTATGTGTGTATATATATATATATATGAATATATAAATTCATATATATATATATATTGAAACATGTATACTATCATGTAAGAAGGAAGCACCAGCCTATGTTCGATACAGGATACAGGATCCTTGGGGCTGGTGCACGGGGATGATCCAGAGAGAGGATATGGGGTGGGAGGTGGGAGGGGGATTCAGGATTGGGAGCTCATATACACCCGTGATGGATTCATGTCAATGTATTGCAAAACCAATACGGTATTGTAAAGTAAAATAAAGTAAAAAGAAAAAAAAAAACTAAAATAAAATTAGATTTCTAAGGCATCCATACACAAAAATAAATTCTAAATAAATGAAAGAATTAAATATGAAAAATAAAACTGTAAACCTTTAGAAGAAAACGTAAATTATATTTATGACTTTAAGATAAGAAATTTTTAAAGAAGACACATAAATCCTCAAGCCATAAAGGAAATGTTAATAAACTAACTGCATTAAAATTAAAAACCTAGCAGAACAAAAAATATCCAAACACACAGAACAAAGACAAGCCATGGCTAGAAAAAGGCACTTAAACTCAAAAGATGACAACAGAGCGATATGCAGAAATCATTTAGAACTTCCCTGAATCAATATGAAAGAGAGAAATATGATGAGATTATCAATAATAGACTGTCAAACAGAAAAATATACTGCATCAAGATAAAATCCTGAGAATGGAAAAAGAGAATTTCAAATTCAAAGGGCAAAGGAAGTAATATAAACTTTCTAACTATTAAAGGCTATCTTAATAGCATATTATTTAAATGGATGCTAGTGAGAGTCAAATCATTACACTATTGTCATTTCATTGAATTATTTTTCAATCTTCAGTTTTATCTTTAAACATCTATATTACAATGTTATGCAAATTAATCCTTTCCAACCACATAAACTTAGATTGAAATACTTTTTAAATGCCAATTAAAAATGTATGAAGAGTTACACAGTTTTTAAAAATTGTTTTAGGAAATACCTGACATGAAAGCGTTTACAGGTCACAGCTATAGAGCATCTCTCACACAGATGAATAAGATTTTCATTGTGTACTGTTTACTTCCATGTCATCATTATTATAACCCAAGTGCCCACTGACAGAACATAGGACAAATAAATTATAGTATATTCACACCGTGAAAACTATGAAAGCATTAGTCACTCAGTTGTGTCTGACTTTGCGACCCCATGGACTATAGCCTGCTAGGCTCCTGGGTCCATAGGACTTCCTGTGCAAGAATACTGGAGTGGGTTGCCATTTGCTTCTCCAGGGGATTTTCCTGACCCAGGGACTGAACCTGGGCAGATTCAATTGCTGTACTGTACTACCGGAGGATTCTTCACTATCCGAACCACCAGGGAACCCCATATGAAAACTATAAATCCAGTGAAAATAAATGAACAAGGGCTATATGTATCAAAATATATAAGTCTCAAAACAACGTCTGAAAATAAGTTGTAGAAGTATTTGTACTGAATTAATAACAATTTAGGGCTTCCCTGAGAACTCAGTTGGTAAAGAATCCGCCTGCAATGCAGGAGACCCTGGTTCCATTCCTGGGTTGGGAAGATCCCCTGGAGAAGGGAAAGGCTACCCACTCCAGTATTCTGGCCTGGAGAACTCCATGGGGTTGCAAAGAGTCAGATACAACTGAGCGACTTTCACTTTCTTTCAATAACAGTTTATATAAAGAAATAACTAAAAAACAAGTGTACACACACAAACACATATGTTTAAAAAAAAGAAAAACATGCAAGAGAATGAGAAACACCAAATCAAGAGGAGGAGAGAATGTAGAGTCTAAGCGCACCACAAGCTTGGAGGCCACAGCATACACGACGGGAGGAGCTCTTTGAAACATGAACACAGAGCTTTGAACAGAAATCACGATGTGTTTATCACTGTGTATGCTACATTATCAAATATATTTCTAATAGAGTATTTCCAATGTGAGTTAGGGTTAATCAAAATAGGATAGTTTGCTTATAATTTAACATGTTGAATGATGTGACATTTTTTTCAGAGACTAGTTTCTGGCTCTATACATCTCAAACTGTTTTTCCTCTTCTACCCACAAATATCAGGTGTGGGCACCACAGGACACATCCATGTTATTCTATGACTTCTGGTCCTGTGCCCTCATGTCATGTTGCTAGTGGGTGGGAACAGTGGGCAGTGGGGTATTCCTGGAAGCTGTGCCATCATGCCTCCACCAGGATGTCTTGCTGTAACTTAAAAATACAATGAAGTAACTGGGAGCCTCCTAAACATATCCTGCTAACTCAAACTCAAGGTATTCGCAACATCAGCTTCCCCTTATCCAGAAGCTTGAGTGTCTGAGACGCATCTGATCCTCTGGACACAGGAGGGAACAGGTGATGGAAGAAAGGTCAGGGTGGAAAGAGACTGCAATCTTCACCAATTGCAGCTAAAATCTCTCACTTGTGTGAATTTTGCAAAGTTTTATAAAAATATATAATCACTGAGACACTTTGCTAGGGCCTCTCCTAGAGACTGTGGAAGAAAGGGACCGTCATCTTAAGTTTCATTAGCTTCACAGCAAATCCGTCCCTGGGGAGCTGGGGATAATGAAGGGATCTGCAACGATTTATTTATCTGCATGTGCGTGTGTGTCTGAGTCTGTATGTGAGAGAGAGAAAGAGAGAGACACACACACACCCACACACACAGAGATCAGATGCAAATGCAGCAAAATGCTAAGATTTGAGAAAGCCAGGTTGGTGGGTACTTGTATATTACACTTATGTTACTGTTTACGTTTGTATAAGGGAAATATTCCATTAAGAGATACTGACGGGAAACATGGAGCCCACTGCATGTGCCCGCATTCCCAAGTCTCCTGGGGAAGGGTGGCAGAGAGCCTTGCAGAAACAGCTGTGAGAGTGGACGGCTCCAGAGGCACTGAAAGCCCGACAGCTCTTGCGACAGCTGACCATCGCCAAAGGTCAAACTCACGTGCACTACTGGCTAAAGCTGGGGGTTCACACCTAAATATATCCTGCTAAACTCAAACTAAACGTATCCGCAACATCAGCTTCCCCTTATCCAGATGTCTGAGTGTCTGAGATGCCTCTAAAAATGCACACAGTGACACATCCTTCTTCCAGGAGAGGCCGGCTCTTGTCCCTGCTCCTGACTCTCCACAGAAAGGCTACCTGTTTTATCAACATAAAAGAATGCGCCCGCGCCAAGCGTGACTCTCTCCACATGTCACTTCACATCAGCTAGCACATGTCAAAGGGTGACACAAGAAGCTGCCAGCTGCCATGCTCTCACAGAGCACATCAAGCCTCCTTTTGTGAAACACTTCAACAGCAAGCCACAGAAAATTTCCTTTATGAACCACGATGGCCACCTCAGTGAATGAGAGCGAGGTGAAATCTCGCCTCCTCGAACTGGAGGTGACAGAGGAGGAAGCAACCCTCCAAAAAGATCTCAAGTTAAAAATAGACCCTCCACTCTCCCCGCCGACGAACGCTCCTTCCCCAGATACTTGTTTCCTGGGGACCACCGTGGAGGTGTCAGAAAGCCACGCGGAGCCTTTTTTGGAATATGAGTTGTAACAGTTTCTTCATGAAACGATGGATATTATAGGATGGGACTGCTGGAATTCTTTCCACTGCGCTGTCACCAAAAGTGATACTGATGCAAATTATTTGGTGGGAGATAAAGGGGAGGAGGTAGGGAGGATGTTTTCAGAATTGTGCCTTTTGTCTTCTGGCTTAAGCTTAGAGCACTTTATTGTAATAATTATCGTGAATTTTAAAACTTTAAGGCTCAGTGTGGAGATCACCTAGTCCAATATTCTCATTTAAAGGTGAGAAAAAGCCACGCAGCAAAGCTAAGAGCAGAGGAAGGAGAAGCACTCAATCTTCCCACAGCACGAACCTAAGTGGCTCTGGACACAGACTTTCAACCCAGATCCCTACAGTCACGTGACTCTGGACAAGTTACTTAACCTCTATTCTTCCATCTCTTCATCTGTTAAATGGGCATATGATATCAGAGTAGGAACCTCTTAGAGGTAAGGTGAGGATTAAATGAGATAATGTCTGCCTCACACACAGACCTGCCAATAGTGTTGGCTGTTTTAGTTTTATCATTAACTAGTTCACTTACTTCGGAGAAGGCAATGGCACCCCACTCCAGTACTCTTGCCTGGAAAATCCCATGGACGGAGGAGCCTGGTAGGCTGCAGTCCTTGGGGCCGCTAAGAGTCAGATACGACTGAGCAACTTCACTTTCACTTTTCACTTTCATGTACTGGAGAAGGAAACGGCAACCCACTCCAGTGTTCTTGCCTGGAGAATCCCAGGGACGGCGCAGCCTGGTGGGCTGCCGTCTATGGGGTCGCACAGAGTCAGACACGACTGAAGTGACTTAGCAGCAGCAGCAGCAGCAGTTCACTTACTTCTTCCACATTGCCATGACTCCACTATCACCTGCCTTGTTCCAGAAAGAGTTTTACTGTGGGTACCTACTGACAGACTAATAAACAGAAAACGAGCATTTCCATATGATGGCTTCTATAAAATAATTGGCTTTGATCTTAAGAAAAAAAAAAGATTTAACACGAAGATGCAGCTTTTTCTCAAGGCATGGAGAAGAGAGAGGAAGGATGAGAAGATGAGAAGTTGGTAAACTAGAAATGAGACAAGTGAGAAAAATGCATCTATATTCTCATGGAATCAATTTGTAACTTGATTCAAATAAAATCTCCAACACAGTATTTTTTAAAGGAAAGAAATCGCTCTAATAATAAGAACCCACTGGGTCTAAGGGTGACTGCACATACCTGGACAGAGGTCTATCTGGGCACGGTCACCATGCGAGTGCCCAGAAGCCTAGGAGCATGTGCGCATGCTAAGTTGCTTTAGTTGTGTCTGATTCTTTGCGACCCCATGGACTGTAGCCCACCAGGCTCCTCTGTTCATAGGATTTTCCAGGCAAGGATACTGGACTAGGTTGCCATGCCGTCCTCCAGGGCTCAAACTCACGTCTACTGCATCTCTTGCAGTGGCAGGTGGGTTCTTTACCACTACCACCACCTGGGAAGTCCAGGCCTAGGGGAGTCACCAGCAAATTATATGGATTAACTATCTCCCACGTTACATGCATCTTTAAAATATGCTTCCAGCGTGTGTCATGGTGGAGAAGTTATAGCAAATTAATAAGGGTCTCAACATGCCTGAGAATACTTGGGATATAACAATGAAGTCATTACTCTTTATCTCCCTGAATTCCAAGAAAGCAAGAAATAGCAGCACAATAAAAGATCTTTCATATAACAGTTGATTAGAAAATATGGCCTGCAGACAGTCAGGCTCTTGTCGCACTTTGCACATTAAAAATCCAAATATGCCAGAGAAACTGGGATTTTTAACCCCCCACAGCTTTAACACAAAGGATCACATTAATAAGATACAATTTAGATTTGCATTTTTTAATAAGCTCAGGATCAAAGAAAATGCATAGCTGAAAGGGTATTAAGCTATGTGCACACAAACTGCCTACTACACATTGAAGGGAGAAAACACGTGTTCCCCCTGCAGGAAGGCACCTATAATTTGAGAAGTAGAAAATGTATTCTTTCTCTGGTACATGATCTCCACTGCTTAATAATTTCCAAGCATTTGATATCAGTCCAGGTAGATTCATTACTAATCTACTTAAGGACTCAGCCCATCCCTAATGTTGTACCTTCTGACATGTTCATTGAGGGCATTCAAAAAAAGGACCTGATCTAGGACTTACCCTCTTATGCACATTTCCAGTTATGTAAAGATAAAAATAAGTCCCTTAAATCCTCCAGGTGGGTCAGATATGAGAGCGGTTTAGTATTTATAAAAATAAAGCCACTACCATTTTAAAGGGCTTTCCTGGTGGCTCAGTAGTAAAGAATCCACCTGCCAGTGCAGGAGCTGTGGGTTCAATCCCTGGATCAGGAAGATCCCCTGGAGAAGGCAACCCACTCCAGTATTCTTGCCTGGGAAATTCTTCTAAACCTTGGAATCAGGGTCCCAGGGGCCAAGAGAGACTCATACAGAATCTTCCTTCTCCAAGTGCTCCAAGAATGACCCACTGGGGGCAGGTCAATTACAGCCTTCTAAAGATTATTGGTTATATCAATTAATATTTACAGCTTTCTAAAGATTACTAGTTATATCAGTTAATATTTATGGAGGGTTGACTATATGTCTAGGCTAGTGTCAACTGAGCACTCTACCCACATCATCCTACTCTGTTCTCCCCATTTTAAAGATGAGGAAATGGAGGCCCAGAAAGGCGAGGTGCTGGGGCTGAGATTTGAATTCAGGCAGAGGCCTCACCTCTTGGTCCACTGCATTCCTGAAGGCCTACTGCCCCTCTGCTCTCTCTCTCTCCTTCTTGCTCCCCCGAACCCCAGGCCAGCATATTCCCCTTCCTCTCTCTGTTTTGATGAACAGGATTCCAGTGCTCTCTGCTGACTGCTAAAACCAAAAAAGGGTATTGAGGCAAGACCCTTTTATAAGCCCCAAATGGGCTTTCAGTGCCTAGGTTTCCAAGAGACACACCCAGGTTCTTAGCCCCCTCTATGAATTAAGCAGGTGGAGTTGGTTTCTGTTATCCCCAACCACTGAAAACCACTGAGGGAGAAACATTCCAAAGGGGAAGCTTGATACTTTATGCTACTGATGAAGGAAGCCCCTCCCAGACAGGGAGGCTACAAACACACACCCACCACGAGGCCAAACTGGGAGGGGCATGCATTAAGTCACAACCACTGACTCTGTGAGGGCAGGTAGCCAATGATCATTAATGGGGGACTGGAGCAGTAACTTATCACTGGATAAAATGGAACTGGAGATGATACTTGAGTGGAAATGACGAATCTGCCAGGAAGATGAGAGGTTCAAGCTCCTATGGCAAAATGGAAGGAAGAGAGCCTGCCCGGAATCCGTGACTGTCAGTGAAGAGGGCAGAGAGCCGGCCTGGTGGTTGGTGAGGGTAGGATGCAGGAGAACAGATCCATGATGACCATCTGGCAGGCTGAGGGCGCTAGAATCCAGGATGTGCAGAGGCTGATGACAGGTGGTCACTCATTTATTTATTCAGTTATTGAGCATCTACTGTGTTCCAGGAGTGAACCACAGCTTAGATTCAGTGAGGGAGAGAAGCAAGAAAAACAAACAAATACATAAACAAGATACATAATATCATGGTAAGAGGAACAATCAATTCTACCACCCAACTATAGGGGGAGAAGTCAAGGAAGAGCTTTCCCAGATCTCAAGGATTAAGCCAAGCTTGGTGACTTGGACACACCACGAAGGAGACTACTGTGTCTAGAACACAATGAGAGAGAGAGAATGGATAGGAAATAAGATGGAAAAGCTGGCAAGGGTCAGGTATGCAGATTCAGAAGCCCAGGAAAGCATCTGGATAGTATCCTAAGTGCAACGGGAAATCACTGAAGAGTTCTCATCAAGGAAGTGACAAGACCCAACTCACGTCTGCTGGGTGGACAGTGGATGGGCATGGTGGTGTTAGCTGGACCAGAGAGGAAGCAGGAATACCAGCTGGGAGGCTACTGCAATTATTTAGTGGTAGCTCAGATGGTAAAGCGTCTGTCTACAATGCGGGAGACCTGGATTCGATCCCTGGGTTGGGAAGATTCCCTGGAGAAGGAAATGGCAACCCATTCCAGTACTCTTGCCTTGAAAATCCCATGGACAGACAAGCTTGGTGCGGGCTACTATCCATGGGGTCGCAAAGAGTCAGGCACGACTGAGCGACTTCACTTTCACTTTTCACGCTATGTAATATCACAATATCATCTTCATGACCACCATTTAACAATGTTCACCCAAACGCCCCTCTCTAACAGCATATTCACCCACTCAGTAGCAGTCAGGTATCAGTTCAGTTCAGTTGCTCAGTTGTATCTGGCTTTTTGCGACCCCGTGGACTGCAGCACGCCAGGCCTCCCTGTCCATCATCAACTCCCAGAACCTACTCAAACTCAAGTCCATCACGTTGGTGATGCCATCCAACTATCTCATCCTCTGTTGTCCCCTTCTCCTCCCGCCTTCAATCTTTCCCAGCATCAGGGTCTCTTCTAATGAGTCAGTCCTTTGCATCAGGTGGCCAGAGAGTATTGGAGTTTCAGCTTCAACATCAGTCCTTCCAATGAACACTCAGGACTGATCTCCTTTAGGACTGACATGTTGGATCTCCTTGCATTCCAAGGGATTCTCTAGAGTTTTCTCCAATACCACAGTTTAAAAGCATCATTTCTTTGGCACTCAGCTTTCTCTATAGTCCAACTCTCACATCCATATTTGACTACTGGAAAAACCATAGCTTTGACTAGATGGACCTTTGTTGGTAAAGTAATGTCTCTGCTTTTTAATATGCTGTTTAGGTTGGTCATAGCTTTTCTTCCAAGGAGCAAGCGTCTTTTAATTTCATGGCTGCAGTCACCATCTGCAGTGATTTTGGAGCCCCCAAAATAAAGTTTCTCACTGTTTCCATTGTTTTCCCATGTCTTTTCCACAAAGTGATGGGACCAGAGATATGATTTTAGTTTTTGAATGTTGAGTTTTAAGCCAACTTTTCCACTCCTCTTTCACTTTCATCAAGAGGCTCTTTAGTTCTTCTTCGCTTTCTGCAGAAAGTGCAGAAGTGAAGAACTTTCTGCAGTCACTTATACTCCATTTTAAATATGCACTGTCTTTTATGCATTTATTTATTTGGATGTTATCTCAAAATCGCACACCTTTGCTACCATAATCACAGGACAAAGCTGTACGTGGACAAAGTGGACGTCTTACATAATTTAAATTTATTTTAGTACCTGCTGCACTAGATAACTAAGCTGATGACATTTTACTCTGAGCAAATAGCTATTGCTGAAGTTAGGCAGGGAGTAGAAAATAAGTCCTTTTCCGTGTGTGTGTGCTCAGTCGCTCAGTGGTATCCAACTCTTTGCAACGCCATGGACTATAGCCCACCAGTCTCCTCTGTCCATGGGATTTTCCAGGCAGGAATACTGAAGTGAGTTGCCGTTTCCTCCTCCAGGGGACCTTTCTGACCCAGGAATCGAACCTGTGTCTCCTGAATTGGCAGGCAGATTCTTTACCACTGAGCCACTTGGGAAGCCCTGTAAGTTCTTTTACTGAACACAAAACCATATGTCAACACTGGACTGAGTACTTTATAAACCTAGTCTTATTTAATGGACAGAACAATCAATCAACCAACCATCCATCCATCCAACAAATAAATACCTTAAGAGGTCCTCTTTATTGTCCCAATTTTAAAGATCAAGAAACAGACTCAGGACAGTTAAGTAATCTGTTTAACAGTACAAAGGCAGCAATCTATGGAGTTCATAAGCTAGAGGAGCTGGTTAGAAGATGGACACCAGGATTTTCAAAGGATGCAGAGACAAGGTAAGTAAGGGGAGTCCTGAACAAAAAAGTAAGACTTTCTCAGAGCACCCATGGCTACGATTTCACCATGCCCTCTCCCTTTATAAACTTTCTGGAATTCCTAGAGCAGAAGTGGGTTACTACAGAGGAGGACTAGGACAGTTGTGAAAAGTCAGCAATCTCCTATGGCTACCTGGTCAGGGTCAGGTCCTTCGTGGAGCAACAGGGCTTTATAAAATCCATCCCACCTAAGCCATGCTAGAGTTCCTGACAAGTTGGGTGTGACCCGCTGCTTTGGAAATTAAACAGTCATCACCTTACGATGTCACTTTTGGATGACATTGTAATCCAAAGTTTGGATAGCTTGGTCATATCCAGTTTGGATAGCTTCCTGTTTTGAGAGTTCTTTAAAAAGTAGTAATTCTACTATCTCTGAGAGTAAATAAACTCTAGAAATAAACTTTCTAGAAAATAGGAAAATACATTAATGACTTGAGATAGGCAAAAATTTCTAAAACTAAACACAAAGAGCAGTTATCATAGAAAAAACTGATGAGTTGGAATACACTAAATAAACAAACTTTTGTTCATCAAAAATGAAAGGCAATCTATGGTGTGGGAGGGGATATTTGCAATACATTTATTTGACAAAGGGCTTGTATCAGGGCTTTATAAGCACTCTACAAATGAATCACAGAAAGACAGATGAACCAGTTGAAAAATGGGCAAAGCACTCAAACATGCATTCACTAAACTCAAGTGGCCGAAAAAATATATAGATAAAGTGCTCAATATCATTAGTCATCAGAGAAATGCAAAATAAAAACTGCAGTGAGATCCCACTACACACCCACCAAGACAACTAAAATGAAGGGACAAATTTTTTTAAAATATGTAAGGGAGATTTTTGAGCTTGTAGTCCTCTTATAGCCTACTGGTGGGAGCATCAATTGGTACAACCACTTTGGAAAAATAAACTGGTAGCATAAAACTGCATATAAGCATTATAATTTTACTTAGCATAACAGTATGTACATATTCACCAAAAGAAACATACAAGAATTTTTAAAACTTTTTATTTTGTATTGAGGTATAGCTAATTAACAAGGTTGTTATACTTTAGGGTGAACAGCAAAGGGTCTCAGTCAAAAATATACATGTATGCATTCTCCTGCAAACTCCCCTCCCACCCAGGCTGCCACATAACATTGACCAGAGTTGTACTGGAACATTATCCATAGCCCCAAACTGGATATGACCAAATGTCTAACAATTATAGAGCAGGCAAACTGTGATGTAGTCACAAGATGGAATACTATATAGCAATGAAAATGAATAGACTGTCACTCCAGGTGGCAATATGGATATATCTCATGAACATAATAAAGTTGTGTAAGCAGGAAGAAGCCTCAAAAAGCACATATTATATAATTTCCATGTATGAAATGTGCAAATGGGCAAACTTAATCCACGCTGAAAGAGGGCAGAATAGGGTGGCTACCTCTGGGGGAACAGTGACCAGGAGGGTACAGAGTGGGCTCCTGGATGCTGGCAATGCCCTATTTCTCCATCAGGTGATGTTTCCATGGCTGGGTTCACTCTGCAAAGTTGCATCTAGCTGTATAGTTAACTTCAGTAAAAAGTTAACTTTAAAAATAGTGACTCCTAACACCTTC
The DNA here is from genome assembly GCA_006410635.1 of Cephalophus harveyi. Taxonomy (NCBI): domain Eukaryota; kingdom Metazoa; phylum Chordata; class Mammalia; order Artiodactyla; family Bovidae; genus Cephalophus; species Cephalophus harveyi. The sequence continues at coordinate 634,504 of SJYT01019566.1, read as the reverse complement.
ATCACAAGCACTTATTGAGCACCTACAATATACCAAGTCCTGGCCTGCAGCAGAGAGGAAAGGAGATCTGCTCCTGCATAAGACCAGGTCCCCCCACTTCCAGCTTTGAAGTCCCTGAGTCCCACCCCCTTGGCTGCTGCTGACTAATCAGTGGAGACTATTAAATCAATAGACAATTAACCAGACACTAACCAGGAGATATCCAACTGAAAGCAACTCCACCAGTTCGTCAGAAAAGGGAATCACCGTGAGTAACAGAATCAACAGTCCAGAACCTTACCTGTGCTCTAGAGCGGGGGGTTATTTACTAGATATAGTAAAGCTAAAAATACTTGCTACTTTCAGTCGCCTCTTAAAGTAATACTATCATAAGAGCTTCTCAGAACTCTTATATGTCAAGAATTTGATGTCATTTAATCCTCACAGCAATCCGAGGAGATATACCTTATTATTTCCATACGTAAAATATGAAAATAGATTTAAAGCAGGTGAAGTAACTTGCCGCCGGTCAGGAAGCTAATGACTGGCAGAAAAAGATGAATTCAATGCAGGTTCCTGGGCTGGCATACCTTTTAAGAACTGATGGCTCTTAAAGCAACACAGAGACGCACTCTCCCTCTAAATCCTCCACCCACTAGTCAAGGTAGGGAAGAGGTAAACAAAGGACGCCACCTGTCACCTGCCTGTCACTCACAGGGTGTGGACAGGCAGCCCCAAGGTAAGAACGATTTGCTCCGAGTCCTCCGTCAACATCTAGAGAAGGCCCTGATGGAAACAAAGACCTTTCTTCCAGAGCCCAGAAACTGATCAAACATTAATGGAATACAAGATAATAAAATATGATTTTATATTTCACCGCCCAGATTCACTGATTTGCTGGGCAATTTCTATCAACAGTCAGATTCAAGGAAACCCAGTGAACAAAGGCAAGCTCTGAAAGCAGTGTGCTGGGGAAAATGCAAGAAGGCACAATTAGTCCTCTAGCACCTCATGAAAAATTGAAGGGGTGGCTGTCAGGGTGTAAACAGCCCTGCTTCCGTGCCACAAAGCCTTCACGCTAGATGCATGGCGGAGCCACGGGCCGTGCCAGAGCCATAGCGCTTTAGAGATTCGGTAAAAAATAGATGGTTATAAAGACCAACCCTGGATGATGAATCTAGCCTGTTGGAAAGCCCTTTGTTGGAACAGGCTTTCCAGCACACCTGCTGAAAGAAAATGCTAGAAAACAAAGAAGGGCACCATTTCACGCAGACCTGGGTGGCCCCCCAAAATCGGCTGCATGTGAAGCTGGTACCTAACGAGATTATTTGCGTCTACAAATGGGTCTCCTGAGTCAGGGAAGAAAGTGATAAAGGGCTCCACGTTCAACCCAACTGAAGGGTGGGATAGAACCACAGCTTTCTGAACGGTTCCTGCTTCCAGAATTTAGATGGTGGATTGGCAAGGACAACAAAAGAAGGTTCCTTTTAATGAGAATAATCTATCACCACCACATCAATCGGATTAATGTAATGGGACTATTTCAAAAGGAGGAAATTACAGGTCATTAGGAGTAATTTCAAATTAAGTTACGGGTTTCAATGATTTTCTTCAGTTTTCCACAGAATTTACCGAGAATTTTAGTTTGCATGTTTCATTCAGAAGACAAGTAATATTTACATGATTTTACAAACCTTGCCTGTGTATAGATCCGTGTGGTAGTCGGAATGCTGAAATACAACTAAAATTGTTTCAAAACTCTGTCTTGCCTCCCACGTCTGCCAGACAGTGTTTTTTCCAGTTCCATCGATCACACGTTCCATCCCAACTGATTCTTTATTTATTTTTTTCAGTGATAAAACAAACACCTCAATTCCAGGTTGTTTACAAAGCGGTTTGATAATCTGATTCCAATTAAACGGCTAAGTACTACAATAAGAACAAAAATCTAAATCACGTTAACCATCTGTTTTTGGCTGACAAAGGCAGCAAATGGAAAGGTTACGTTGATACTCTTCTGCGTTTCATCTGTGCTATTGTGGAAGGAAAACCCAATTAGAGACGACATTTCATTGTAGGCTTTACACTGTTTCTCTTTTGTTCTTTAATTTGAGTTACACCCATTGTTTTACCAAACTAGGGGAGGGTTCATTATCTCCTCCTCCAATGTGTGGCACTATTGTGCCCTCATTTATAAATTTAACATTGCCAATGCTGGCTAATTATAACCAGCTACTCTCAACTAATGAGTAACTCCTTTGCAGTTTAGCAGCAGAAATTGTCTTCAAACCATGAGACAACAATGGACTCGATTGCAACCCGCGTTGGTCTCCCAGGTCGAATGAATCAGGTGAGAACTCAGTGAAAAGGTGCTTTCAAACATTACTCATTTAAAGGAAAGGTGAATCCAAACACTTCCTCTGGCCTCAGCTCTCTGGATGCCTTACGTGAGTGGGCAGTAAAATCTGGAGGTAGAATATTCCGAAAGAGTTCATTGAGAAAATCTTGCTGGCTGACCTGAATGCAAATTCCTCTCCAGGTGGATTCCAAGGTAGGGTTCTAGTGATTTCTTCTGAGGGTCTGATTCGCAAAAGCTGCAAGATCAGGGTGTCAAATGCCCAGGAGAGGCAGACGTGCTGTTTCTTGCACATTTCTGAACTAGCCGCCTGGGGAATACTCAGCCCACCTGTTCTCAGGTCACTAATGGCAAAAGGAGACACCATCTGTTCTACCACCTTCCATAGAACCTAGGGTTCTGCTTGACCAGGCCTTCACGCTTCTGAACACACCGCCCCTACCCTCTTAGCACCTCCTCACCCTTCTGCCAATTTCCTCTTTGTCCCTAAAGAAAAAGCCTTCCCTGCCAGCTTTACCATGCTGCCTTTGTCCTCCATGAGGCTTATCTTCTTCCGGGCCAGGCCACATTCTCACAGAACCGGTGACCCTTGTCCAGCACTTGTGGGCATGTCTGTCTGTCCTGCTAAACTGAGAGTTCTTTACTACAGAACTACCTTCATAAGCCTTGCATTCCTAGTGCCATATACAGCAATGATTCCTGATGAAGGACTGAGTGAATGGATAGACAGACGGCCACAGAGTCCAGTTCTTGTCTTGAATCTCAGGGGTGGTGATGAGGGGCATCTCTGATGTCCTCTGAGGTTCTCCTGTGCTGTGGTTAGTCACTCAGTCATGTCCGATTCTTTGCAACCCCATGGACTGTAGCCTGCCAGGCTCCTCTGTCCGTGGGACTCTCCAAGAAAGAATACTGGAGTGGGTTGCCATGCCCTGCTCCAGGGGTTCTTCCCAACCCAGGGAATGAACCCAGGTCTCCCACATTGCAGGCGGATTCTTGACCATCTGAGCTACCAGGCAAGCCCCTAGCTTTGCATAACCACGGCAAATCTGAACTGACCGGAACCTTCTGTTCCTCAAAGAATAAGCTTGGCAGGTCTGAAAACCTCCAACTAGGAAGATCATCATCCATCTTGGAGTTTTACTTCTACTAATTAGCCCTGGTGGTGTATGACCTGTTATTCCTGAGTTGTGTTGATGCAGAATCCCTATCAGATCCATCCCCTCTCCTACCCACCAGTGGAGGCAGTAAGTACACTCTGTAAAGAGTCAACATCCATGGGCTGGAAGGTAAAAGGGTTACTCCTGGTCATCATGCTGCCCAGAGAGCGATGTAGTCAGAGTGACCCCATGACCGAAGCTCTCCCTTGTGCCAGTGATCAAGCGCATTCAGAAATGCCATGACCAGGTTTCTGGAATGAAAGCTCCCTGAGGGCTGGGATCAATGATGGGCATGGTGGCAGGCCCAAAAGATATTTGTCGAAGGAATGATTCAGGCAAACACTTGGATGGTGGGCAAAACAGGTGGTTTGTTGTATATTTTATTCATGAGGAAAGTCTGCAGGCCCAAATAGATGGCTCAGTGCAAGCTGGAGTTGAACATCAGGCGTCTAATGCAAGGTAGGCATGAGGCATAAGGTCCTGGAGCGGGGCCAGGCCACTAGACAGGAGACCATCAGTCCAGAGGAGGAGCCAGCAGTGCTGGAAGGACAGAGTCAGCCTGAAGACGCTGGGGTCTCGCCAATGCTCAGCGGGCGCTGGATCTACCAGAGATGAGGAAGGGGCAGAAGAGACCTGTTCCCTCTGCCCCCGGGGAACACTGAGAGAGAGCCAAACAAAGAGGGTTCCCGCAGAAAGCTGGAGCCCAGAGTCCTGGGGGCTACCCTGGTGCAAGGGCAGTGGGTGCCCAGGGGCGAGCTCACTGGGGTGCAGGGTACTCCAAGCTTGGTAGCAGTGCTGAAGGCCCCACACTGACACAACCCCCACAAATGATGCACCCACACACCCTGGGCCCCTCGGTGCCACCAAACACAGGGGCCGCCCATCGTCCACAGCAGACTGTTGCGCTGGAAGGCTAGAGTGCACTCTCACACCCTGAGAGAAACAGCTACATTAGAAATAGATGCCAGCGTGTGTCCTGACGGCATTCAAATACGGATGACGTAGCCATGGACCAAAATGAGTGAGCGCAGGCTAAAAGGTGGAGGAAGGGCAAACCAGTCTCTGTCCTGACCTCAAAGTCACAAAGATCAGGGCCCAGGTCACCTCCTGGCCCAGCCTCGCTGAAGGCGGGCAGGGTAACCCAGAACCCCACTGTCCCCAGCTCCTTCTGCACCCGTGGATCTTCCAACCCAGCGCAGCCCTCACGTGCCCCTCAGAACTGGAGGAAGGGGGTCACGTGAAGAAGGTTTCCTCGGTCCAACAGACCCGGGCCGTCCTGGTTCAAAAGAAGCGGAGCACGTCTCTCCCTTGTTCCCCTTGCTCCCCCTGCCCCCTCCTCCCGCCTCCTGGGCCCAGTCCCCCTCCCGGAGCACGCGTTGTCACTGCAGACCCCCTCAGAGACTTTACAGGCTACGGTGTGGACGACGCCCAAGCGGGTGACACTGAGCACTGTGACGTGTCCCCCACCGTCCTTCCCAGAATGGGCCCCAGATAGAGGAAGCCAGGAAACCTCCCCGCTGGACGGGGCTCCTTTCAGCGTCTAAAGCTCCATGGTGCTGGGCCCCTGGGTCTGGCTGGCTGGAAGTGAGAACTCGAAGGCTCTCCGTACCCGGCAAGGCTTTTGTTTGGCTCACACTGTCCGCAGACAGGTGAGGTGAGAGACTGTGGCTGCGAAGGAGCCGCCAGCCCGCTCTGCTGACCCCAGGTGCCCTCCGGTGGCATGCGGGCTGCAGGTGGCCATGTACAGAGGGCCAGAGGGTAGCACGTGCTTCCCCACCTCTCCGCCCCAGAGCTGCATTTAGATAGATTCGGAAAACAAAGAGAACACCAATTTGCAATTTACACAACACGCTGGGCTGTGCGAGGTCACTTTGGTCTTGTCTGACTCTTTGCGACCCTGTGGACTGTAGTGCGCCAGGCTCCTCTGTCCATGGGATTCTCCAGGCAAGAATCCTGGAGCGGGTTGTCGTGCCCTCCTCCAGGGGATCTTCCAATCCAGAGATCAAAGCCATGTCTCTTAGGTCTCCCGCCTGTGGCAGGTGGGTTCTTTATCACTAGTGCCACCTGGGATGCCCTTACAAATCATATAAGTTACTAATTAATCCCACCTCCCATTGATGACTGAACCCTAAAGATTCCAATACGCAACACCAATTTTCTTTACAAAAACAATTATGTGATTTTTTTTTCCCCCCACCAACCAGTATATTAAGGACATCCATCCTGGTCACCACATAGAACCTCCTCATCCATGCCATCAACTTCACTCTACCCCCTTGTAAGAACTGTCAGTTATTCCCCGCTCCCCTGTTGCTGAACATAAAAAGATTTTTTTTTCCCTTTTGGCTTTTATTTTCTGTTGTTACAAATAATGTGGCAATAAGTATTCCAGACTTTATGTCTTTAGGCACCACGTTTTTACCCTAAATTCCTAGAGACGGGACAGCAGAATCATAGGAAAGGCTATTTTTAATTTTAAAAGACATTGTCAAATTACTCTCCCAAACTGATGTAACCATTTTACATTCCTGCCAACACTATAGAAGGGTGCTTAGCACTTTCCTGTAATAGTTATTTGGGTGTATGTCTTATTTTCACAACCAGTCTAGAAAATGCCTAGCGGGCAGCAAGCATCACTTATGCATCTCTGAGTAGCACAGGCATGGTGTTTCATCTCACTCACACTAGATGCTCAAGGAATATTTGCTGGATGAATGTCAGTGAGAAATCATTAGACATCATTCAAGTGCCTGGAATGAAACCATAATCCACAAGCAATAAACTAAGATCCAGTGTTATACAACATGACAAAGGCATACAATTATCTGTAAGAATAACTGTCCTAAATGGGCTGGAGATCAATGACCAATTAATGGGCAATATAAGTTTCACAAAAGGATGTATTGCCTTTAACAAATCATGCCTTTAGACAACCCCCAAGTGGCAGGGACCACCAGGCACACGGCCATGAATAGATCTGAATCTCCACTCACACGCCACATTCAATTCCATGCAAGCCACCATGGGTTCCTGAACTACTCGGAAAGGAGGACACCTGTCAATAACAACAATGAATTATTAATTCTATGGCTACAGGATCTTAATTTACTGCTCACTTTCTCATAGGAAATCCATGCAAGAGTAGAAACCGGGACATACCAGGGGCTGTGTCTCCTTCTCAGCAGGCAACCAGAGACACAGGCTCGTTTTCAGCCTGCAGGATGGGCTGGGGAGGCAGAACTCAGTACAGGCGTGAGAGCTAAGCTGCCACCGGAGAGAAGAGAGGTGAGCCCCAGTGCCTCGGGCTTCATTCATAAGACTAACAAGATGGGGGGGGGGGCGGTATATCTTTAAGCACAGTTGGGGAAATTTTCCGCTAGAAAACATACTCTCCATGGTCTTCTGAAACTCCAAGTTTTCTTCACTGAGGTCACTGGGAGATCAATTCTCTAATCTGATGCTTCTCCCGTGACTCACAGCGTCTGACGTGCTGTTTCTCCTGCTGGTTCGGAATCCAAGACTCTCACCTTCCAACTCCCAAACATGCAGATTCTCATGGAGGATGAACCCCACCATGTTGTACAAGAACAAATTTGGAAACAGTGGCGTTTCTGTAACAGAGCCTGGAAACCACCTATGTCAAGAAGGAAGCCGATTACAACTACACCTTGAAAAAAGGTCATCCTTTGCAAAATCCACTACTACTGTGCACAAAAATTGTAAGCTCATCTGCAAATGGCTCACATATAGGCTCATTTTCAAATGGCCCTTGTTAACAAAGCACTGAGGGCCATTTAAGACACTCAGAATTCCCTTAGGCCACAACCTCAGATAGTAACACTGAGCTAAGAAGGGGTTTGTTTTCCATGTTGCTTCCTGCTTACCACTTTTCCCCTCAGGTTCCTAGGATTATCTTCCTGAATTTGTTATCTGGGACTCTCCTGAGTTCTGACATCACGTCTTATCAGCTCTCCCAGAATCCAAAGGTGCCAAGACTGGGTTAGTTCAGTTCAGTTCAGTTCAGTCGCTCAGTCGTGTCCGACTCTTTGCGACCCCGTGGACTGTAACCTACTAGGCTTCTCCGTCCGTGGGATTCTCCAGGCAAGAATACTGGAGTGGATTGCCATTTCCTTCTCCAGGGGATCTTCCCGACCCAGGGATCGAACCTGGGTCTCCCGCCTTAGAGGCAGACGCTTTAACCTCTGAGCCACCAGGGAAGCCCAGCCAGCTGTAACTGGACCTGGAGTCTCTGCAGCCAGGCCTGGCCTGGCCCATGTCATGGATCAGAGTGGGAGAAAGTCAAGCCAGAGAAGGCCAGGGACCCAGATCTAGGTAGAGAGAGGCAGAGATCAGAGATCCCATAGAGTAGCATTAACTCTAGTCTCAGAGCTCAGAGCATTACTTCTCCATCAGCTTTGGTGAACACCTGAACACCAAATTAATCAGTGAGGAAGTGGCTGGGGGCTGAGGCAATCTCAACGGCCTCCCTGAACTGCTGCCTTCCTGGGCAGGACTTACAAAGCTCGGCTGGCTCACGGTCCCTCCTTGCCATGTGGTTAGGCCTCACAGTCCATCCCAAAGTTCATCTACAGAGCCTCTGGAGAACATACACACACACACAATGTATACACACATACACACACACGGACACTTCACTTAATGCAAAAAGCTCACAGAAGTGCAAAAATTCCATGTTTAAAACTTTCAACCATCAAAATAGATTTTTTAAAAGACAATTATTCCATCCTTCAAAGGACCCTGTGCTGTGACGGTTGTACAGCTCTGTGAATATACCAACGAGCATTCTAAAGGGTGACATCATGCCTGTGTGCTAAGTCACTTTAGTCGTGTCTGACTCTTTGGGATCTCATGGCTGTAGCCTGTCAGGCTCTTCTGTCCAAGGGATTCTCCAGGCAAGAGTATTAGAGTGGGCTGCCACTGCCTTCTCCAGGAGATCTTCCCAATCCAGGGACCAAACCTTCGACTCCTACACTGCAGACGAATTCTTCACCACTGAGCCACGGGGGAAGCCCAAAGGGTGATGTCAATGGTATGCAAACCATATCCCACTTGCTTAAAAAAAGGCACCGACTTAGAAAAGACTTTTTTTGCCAGGGCTGTGCCTGCCTTGAGTGGAAGGACGAGGTGACTAGATTCACAAAGACAGATTTTGGATCTGGAGGCTCTGTCTTACAAAGGGCAAGATATACCTTCATGTGGAACAGAATGGGAAGACAGCCACCTCCCCATTGTAATGGTCACAAGGCAACTGACCACTTTCAGGCCACAGGCTGCTGCTGGCAGGCGACCGCTGGTCCACAGTGTGGGAAAGGCCAAGCGCCCCACGCTTAATCTCTCTGGGCCTGGGCGGGGAAATCAATGTAATGACCCATAAGAGAAGCCCACTCATAAAGAAGGTCACTGAACACCTCTGGTTATTAGCTGGCTCTTCAGGAAAGAGAATACCATAAAAATCTGTGAATAGGGCATAACCCCTTGCTCCATTAACACATGCAACGTGGGGAGGAAAAGGACTCATGAGCACTCTAAATAACATTTTCAGTCTCGTTTCTGTACATCCCCATCACCCTTGCTGGGCTTCAGCATTCACCAAGTGCCTACAAGCCAGGTACTTGCTAGAGAAACACCAGAGGCCAAAGCAGAGGCCGAGACACCAGATGAGCTATCTGTTCTGAACTCATGGAAGACGTTGTTGGAAAAAAGCTTATCCACAGACCAAAATTTCCAGCATCACAATCCTTCAAGGCCCATTTTATCGCTGGTTGTCAGTTGCTAAGTGCAAATGCCCGGCAGCATCTTGAAATTCATGTGAATTCATGAATAAATACAATTTGCTCCTTGGAAACAGGCCTTGGCCTTTCCCAGGAGGCCTCCCTCCTGGCTGGGCTGAGCTGCCTCCCTCCCGCCATAAGATGGCCCAAGGCAGGTCCACAGAATGCAAAGCACATGGCCCTCACTTAGGGGTCCTGGGCCCCCCACCTTCCCTTTGCAGGCTGGAAGGCATATGGTGACTGTGGGGGTCATGGAGGCAGGGGGACCCTGGCTGAGCCACAACCTCACACTCTCCTTCAACGCGGGTCACAGGTCTTTTTCACTCAAGTGAACCCTCGAGGGTCTGTGTCCTCAGTTTAATCCCTCTCCCCAGCACCAGGGTGATGGCAGACATTGCGTGCCGGTGGTCCCTACACAATGTCAACCATCCTTGCTGTGGATGCTTCAGAGATGCTCCCATTGAACCCCCTGGTGCTGTGCAGCTGACATCATTCCTGTCCCTGAAGAGGTGCACAGCCCTAGAGCCCCTGAGGGGATCGACAGGACAGCTGTGCTTCTTAGCCCCTCTTGTCATGTGGGTTCTGTGTGCCCCAGACAGAAAGCTGGCTAATTCAGACTGACAAGCCCAAAGATCACACTCTCCTGGATGGCCTGTCACCCCAGCTCCTCATTACCAGATGTCTGGATGCACCGTATCCACGAACAACCTGGGACGAGGTACCATTCACAGAGCTTCAAACCCTCTAGCACCTCTCCTATTCTGCATTTCCCTTTGAATAAAAATTCAACACTGGCCCCTAAAAACCTCAGACCGCTCGGTTTTTCGGGAGATTCTGTGTAACCAATTAGCCTCTTTTGTGCTGGAGGTCCTGCTTGGGTTTGGGCTAGAGTGAACAGCATTTAAAATGAAGGCATTGTTTATTCACAAATCAAATAAGCTCCTGACAGCTGCCCCAGTGGCTTCCTCATTCAGTTAAATTAATGCCCAAGGCCTCGGGGTGAATGGTCTTCTGGGGAGAATGTGGGCATTTATTTTCGGATTCCCATTTGGTGTTGGGTCTTTTAATGCCAAATCCTATTTAATGTACTTGTGTTATGTTAAACTGTGTGCAAATTTATTCTATGGACTACTTGACAGAATTCGTACTATTAAAGTCAGATACGATTTGCACTTGAAAAATAAGATCTTTACTTCACTTCCAAACAGCAGCAACTCAGTGTCACCCTTAGCAAGTGGGAGCCTGACCGGACTTGTCCTCCCTCCAAAAACCATCCCTTGTTTTTTTCCCAACGACCAGTGTCAAAAAGGTCATTTAAAAGTACGGCTGACATCTTGTTCCTCACTTATGAAATCATTCATACGAAAGTTGTGGAAGATTTCTTATTAAAAAAACAAAACAAAACTATTTTTCTTTTCACGTATGTTACTGACACTACTTCCCGATATTGTGTTTTCTCATTCTACCTTGCAAAGACAGACAGCTCTTAATAACGAGTTACTGGATTTTATAACTGGCCTTCAGACCCTCTTCTCTGGAAAAACCAGGCTTCTCTGCACCTGAGTTAAGTTTTGAATCAACTAGTCTTAAGTTTCTTTGGTGGTTCTTTCTTAAAATACCTTGGCCTGTCTTCAACACATCCCAGTGGTCAAAAATATCTTAAGAATGCTCAAAAGAGCAGACATATAAAGACTCTGCATTGTGATATTTTGTTTTTATCCCTCAAATATGCATCTCCTACTGTGGATTGTTGCTGTTGTTCAGTCGCTCAGGCCTGTCTGACTCTCTGCGATCCCACGGACTGCAGCACGCCAGGCTCCCCTGTCCTTCATTATCTCCCAGTTTGCTCAGATTCATGTCCATTGAATCAGTGATGCTATCTAACACCATCTCATCCTCTGCTTCCCCCTTCTTTCTGCTCTCTCAGTGGTGATTCAGATCAACTACCCACCCACAGTAATTAACAGTTATTTTCTTTGGTCACTTCTAACCAGGATAAGACTGGGGAATTATTGCTACTCTCCCAGCCCACAGAACAATTCTGGAAGCCACTGTGTAGCTATGAAGTTTTCAGTTTCTGCCTTGGTCTTGGGCTATCTGTGTCTCTCTATCTATCTCTGTTTCTTTCTAACACACACACACACACACACACATATACACCCTCCACACACACACACACACACACACACACACACACACACACCGTCCTCATATACACATGAAAGAGAGACAGAGACAGGAACGAGACCTCATGGCTAATTAAACCCACTCCCATATCTATCCTTGTTTTGTGGGGCCGCTTCCCTCGTCTCTTGCACCTTCAGTTAATCTCGATCTCTCCACAGTCTTTTTCTGTGCATAAATATATTCAGATCCCCTCTCCAAAGAACACCTCCCCTTAGCTCCTCAAATTGCCATGGTACTACGGACAATCCCAGATCATGCCCTGGAGTCGGAAAGAGTAAACACTTCAATCTCTTTTCTTACCCTTTCCTTAACAGACCCACCCATTCCTTTAACTCTGATTTCGGCCAAAACCTGCCATGGAACTTCCTTCCTTGAAAGATCCAATGCCCTCCTTAATCTCAAATCCAGCAGTGTGTTCTCAGACGTATTTTCTTTAACCTTGAAATAGCAGGAGACTGTCAGCTATTCCCTTCACGGGCTTCCCTCCCTGACACCAGACTCTCAAGGTCTTCCTAATTTGCCATCTGCTCTGCAAGTCTTTCCCATATCAGTACTTAGGCTAAAAAATTCCTCAGACTTGAACTTGTCTTCCTGCTGTCACCCACTATCTGACTCCAACCCACCACTGCAGGTCCAGCTCCACGATGCCTTTGTCTTTGCTCCCCTCTGTCTTTCTCTCCCCTGAACAACTGTTAACACTTTATCTAATGCCACCCTCTTCCTCTCTACCTCAAGGTCATCTCTATTCGCATCATTCCCTCCCTGGCCAGATCCTAACCTTGTTGCTGATGGAGACTGTCTCCATCCTCTTAAAACCTCTGTGCTTTTGGCCCAGTGCCTAGTATGGAACCCCTGCTGCATGCTAAAGGAGTTCATTTTCAAAATTAGCTGTGACTCAAGTCATTGTTTTTCCTTCCCAGTTCCTTTGTTAGACTCTCAATTTGTGGCCCTGGAAGACCAAAGCTGTCAGACTGTACTGTGCAGAATAATCCAGAGAACCTGGAGTTTTAAATGAGATTACCAGGCTCTGTCCTCAGATCAGCTGAAGCGGTGGGTCTAGGCCTGATCTCCAAAACCTGTATCTTCATCAAGCGTTCTGTGATACCACAACACACTTTGAGGAAGCCTGCTTTCTACTCAGAATCCCAATATAATCCTGCCTATGAAATACCCATGAGAGTTAACCTCTGGATCAGGTGCAAAGTTCAGTCCTGATTTCATGAAATTCTTAATTCTTATTAAGAGTCAATGGTCATAACCTTTTTAGGTCAAACAGGTAAATGTGATTGTCCATCGATAATTATTCATTGAGAACCTACTAGGTACAAGGGACTGTTCTAGGTACTTGGAAAATGGCAATGAGACAAAGCTAAAAAACCTGCCCACCTGAGACTTTTGGACTTTTGACTTTTGGAGGAGCCTGGGCATCAGTCTAGTTCAGTTCAGTCGCTCAGTCGTGTCCTACTCTTTGCGACCCCATGAATCGCAGCACGCCAGGCCTCCCTGTCCATCACCAACTCCTGGAGTTCACTCAAACTCACGTCCATCGAGTCAGTGATGCCATCCAGCCATCTCATCCTCTGGCGTCCCCTTCTCCTCCTTCCCCTAATCCCTCCCAGCATCAGAGTCTTTTCCAATGAGTCAACTCTTCGCATGAGGTGGCCAAAGTATTGGAGTTTCAGCTTTAGCATCATTCCTTCCAAAGAACACCCAGGAATGATCTCCTTTAGAATGGACTGGTTGGATCTCCTTGCAGTCCAAGGGACTCTCAAGAGTCTTCTCCAACACCACAGTTCAAAAGTATTAATTCTTGGGCACTCAGCCTTCTTCACAGTCCAACTCTCACATCCACACATGACCACGGGAAAAACCATAGCCTTGACTAAACTGACCTTTGTTGGCAAAGTAATGGCTCTGCTTTTCAATATGCTATCTAGGTTGGTCATAACTTTCCTTCCAAGGAGTAAGCATCTTTTAATTTCATGGCTGCAGCCACCATCTGCAGTGATTTTGAAGCCCCCAAAAATAAAGTCTGACACTGTTTCCACTGTTTCTCCATCTATTTCCCATGAAGTGATGGGACCAGATGCCATGATCTTTGTTTTCTGAGTGTTGAGCTTTAAGCCCACTTTTTCACTCTCCTCTTTCACTTTCATCAAGAGGCTCTTTAGTTCTTCTTCACTTTCTGCCATACGGGTGGTATCATCTGCATATCTGAGGTTATTGATATTTCTCCTGGCAATTTTGATTCTAGCTTGTGCTTCTTCAAGCCCAGCATTTCTCATGATGGGTACTCTGCATATAAGTTAAATAAGCAGGGTGACAATATACAGCCTTGACGTACTCCTTTCTCCAAACCTGTTACCAGGTCTCAAGAGAGGACAAGGCAGGGGAAAACTGGTTTCCAAAGTTTCTAATAGGGTCAAACCACAAGTGTATCCAGAGCCTGTGTAACCAGGTTTCCACACTCGGCAGCCCTGGCCCAAGATCCACCTGGATCCTTCCCCAAATGTCTGTCTGCTGCTGTGTCATCCTTGGTCCTGGTCTGGTCCCACTTGCTCAGCAGGCCTTTGAAGGAAGGGCAGAGGGGCTGACCTGTGGATGTAAATGCTCGGTCCCCCTTCAGGTGACATGGCAGGGGGGCAGGGGATGGAGAGGAGGGTAGCCCAGAGGGGTCTGGGCAGAGGCTTTTCCTAAGGTCCCCAGAGAGCCTCCCTTCCACTGTCTGGCAGGCAGAGGCTGTGGGGCTGGTTGCTGAATCCTTCATGTGTATTGGCTGCTGTTTTAGAGCTGTTTTATTCATTGTTACTTTTATTTGATCCAACTGTTTCTTGACGCCAACCACATTCAGCATGCAGATTACATACATACTAGATTTTCTTTCAAAGATAAAACCCACAATGACTCTGCTATGTAAACAATCTGTTAGTACTTCTGATCACTTCAGTAGCTTCCCTTTGAAAACAAAACCCCAAGTGGTATTTCGAGGGGTATCCAGATGGGGCAGCCTTTGCCCCTGGGAAATGAGCAGCCATTTCTCGAGGCAGGCTGTGGGCTGGGTCTCATTCCCTGACCTTTACTCACTTTGTACCCATTCCCTGCACGGGTGCTTCTCTCCACTAAGAAGTCCCGCCTGCAAATTCAAAACACAGGATGAACTCCAGGGCCTTTGTCAGATTCACCCAGTGCCCCATGTGGGCATTAAGATTCTCCTTGAGTATTATAGTTCATTCTTTGCCTTTCAAAGGCTCATCTGTATCCTAAACTTTAAAAAGTGAAATAAAATACTCCTTCCCCCAAAGCTGACCCTAACTACCCACTCATCAAAGGCCTCAATGAACTCACTTTAAGGATAAGACTAGGAGGAAAATGACCAAGTTATCCACAACTTGACGCTGAGCCTGTCTTGATACGTAGTCTACTAAGTGAGGAGGTGGACCAGAAAGAAGGCCGAGCGCTGAAGTATCGATGCTTTCGAACTGTGGTGTTGGAGAAGACTCTTGAGAGTCCCTTGGACAGCAAGGAGATCAAACCAGTCAATCCTAAAGGAAATCAACCCTGAATATTCATTGGAAGGACCGATGCTGAAGCTCCAATGCTTTGGCCACCTGATATGAAGAGCTGACTCAGTGGAAAAGACCCTGATACTGGGAAGGGCTTCCCTTGTGGTTCAGCTGGTAAAGAATCCACCCGCAATGTGGGAGACGTAGGTTCAATCCCTGGGCTGGGAAGACCCTCTGGAGAAGGGAAAGGCTACGCACTCCAGTATTCTGGCCTAGAGAATTCCATGGACTGTATAGTCCATGGGGTCACAAAGAGTCGGACACGACTGAGCAACTTTTGCTCACTGATGCTAAGAAAGACTGAGGGCAGGTAAAGAAGGGGGTGGCAGAGGATGAGATGGTTGGATGGCATCACTGACTCAATGAACATGAGTTTGAGCAAACTCCAGGAGATACTGAAGGACAGAGAAGCCTGGTGTGCTGCAGACCATGGGGTTGCAAAGAGTCAGACACGACTGAGCCGCTGAACGACAAGTGAATAGGACACACTGAGGAGAATCCTTAACCATTTTTTAGCATCTACTGGGTATGTGACATTGCAGAGGAAGAGGGAGAGGTTAACCTTGTGCTTTCTCTGGGCTACAATGCTCACAAGCATCTCACTCTACTTTTAAGTTCTCGACAGATAATTCACGCAAAATGCTAGGAATATGACCTGAAAATCATAGTTACTCAAAAAATGCTGCTCCACTCGCCCTGCTAAACTCCCATATTTTGGGCCAAATCAAAGAAAACCTGTACCTCTTTGTAACTGACTACAATAGCAGAAGTCTCTTCCACTCTCTCCTTCCCTACCTCTTCCCTTAAACACATAAAAAGCAGATCTGACGCTGTGACTTTGGAATGCTCAATAAATATCTGAAGGCAATTTATTCATGTTGGTCAAGGCTTTGGAAATTTTGAGTTAAAGACTCAACGAGGCTCAGGATTCTGTTCTCCAACAGGCCCCTGCTTTTTCCAACTTGATCATAATCAGTCAAATGAAACAAGCTAGACTGTTTATGTAAATTTAAACCTATCAGTTGATAAAGCTGGGCTCAGATAAGCAAGAAAACCCCCAAGAGTTTTAGACGAGAAGGCACCAGACAAAGAGCTTCTCCTGAAAGCTTATCTGTTCTCCAGGGACCTTGATTTGCATGGTGGTTGTTAAACTGATGTCGAAAAGTTCTAGAAGAATTCATTTTCAATGTTAAATATTCACAGGACACTTCCTTTGGCTAAAACACCCTAGTCAGGGCTCCAAAGTCATCCTCACAATATTTGCAGGCTAATCTTTCTATGTTTAGTTGTAAAAGCTGTCAATTAGGAAACGCTGTCTCTCTGACAGTCAGGAACTGCCTCGTATTTTCATGTACATAGACACACTGTGAATCATAGGCTTCACTAATCCGTTAAGAGTGTTAGAGGTCCCAGGAGACTGTCGGAATGAAGGCAAACCCTGCCCTGTATTATGCTATTTCCTACTAATCCTAGGAAAATGAATGTTAATTTATCATGAAAAAGGGTTAATTATGCATTTATTTCCGACGTAGGTACATGAGATCAGGCTCAGAAATAATACTGAGCCTAATTCTCTTTTAAATGAGGATTCCATTTTAAGCATTTTTATCAAACAGACGCTAAACTGGGAGCAACTGTGCAGAAGAAAAAGGGTGGCTGGGAAATGACAAGACCCAACTATAATTTTAATTAACCTTCTGATCCTGTTTAAATATATTTTGCCTTGTAAAAATCTCTAATAACATCTATTTCAATCTCCTCCGCTATTAGTTATTACATTGAAAATGGATGCTTAGACTGATTTGGCAAAGATATTCAAGAAATTTTTCTTTATTCTCTCTGTTTTATTAAAGTAAGAATTTGCAGCATAAAAAAGTTCTCTAATAAAGTAATTTAGTGTAATTAAATCACCAGATTTATTAGGCTTCCCGAAGCAGCACACACACAGCTGGAACGATGGTGATTGCTGGCAGATGCTGAACCACAATCACATCTTGGCAGTGGCTTCCCTTGAACCTCCCTGCTTCTCAGACCAAGAGTTCATCAGTTTCACATGCCCTCTCCCATGGACTCTGAGGTTTCGAACATTCCTGCCTACTGATTCCCTCCCACTTGCAATTAAAGAAGAGTCCCCAGGAAGGGTCACCTTGTAGGTGTTGGTGTGGAAAGAAGCAGAGGAGAGGGTGTGTCAAGGAAAAAAACACTCAGATTAGTCCCCACGCAAATGTCTCACGTTCCAGCTTGGTGGTTTCACCTCTTCCCTTCTTCTGCATCTCCAACAGCCACTCCACACCCACCCACCCCCAACTGAATGTCTTCCTTGTTCGGGGACTGCATTTCAAGACATTATCCTTGTCTATCCTCGGCTCTGAGAACCCCTTGGAAACTGAGACCAGGTCAAATGTTTCTGAGCCAGATTTTGCCAAAGGCTTTATAAAGCCTTTGGGGTTTTGCTGGAACAAGAGCAGAAAGAATCCAGGATGACTCACAATCTTAACAGAATATGCAGTCCCCAATCTTTGCCAGGCTGTTTGATCCTGGAAATTGATATACTAGAAGTTACCAGGCAAGACGTGGAAGCTTTCATATCTCCATCCATCCATCCACCCTCCCAAGAGATGCTTAATGAGAGCCTATGAGGCTGAGGTGGTAGGGAGGAGAAATAAAGACCCAGGAATCCTACTCTCGCTAAGTTCAGAGTCTAGTAAGGAAGGCAGACACGGATCCTAAAAGTCACAGTCCAACATGGTAAGGTTGTCGGTGGGAAACAGGAGGAAGCCCAGACATAGGTGGAAGAGGAGATGCAGAGGCTTTCAAAAAAAGGTAGCACCTGTGTCCCTTCTCGAAAGGGAACAGGTCCAGAGAAGAGAGGGCCAGGCAGAAAGGGGGGCAGCTGTGAAGGCGGGAGGCCACCCAGGGACTGGAACTTAGGGGACACTTGAGTAGCTCCAGCCGGCCTGCAGGGCAGTCTGCGTACGAGGAGGCTGGCGAGCTGGCAGGAGTCACAAAGTGCATGGCCCTGAGTGCAGGCCGAGGTGTGGGGACCCTATTCCAATAGGGCTGGGCAGTCACCGCCTGAGGGTTTCAATCCCCACCCTCTTGCTTGCTGGACAGACCGACTTGCTCAGCTCTGTGCTGGAGGAAGGCATCTCTGTGAGAAGGCGGGCTTAAGAAAGGGCGCGTGCAGAGACCAAGAGCCCATTGGTTAGCTGTTGTCAACACCTAGAGCCGTGAGGACAAAATACCTGGTACAAAACCATCCTCAGTGGGCCGCGAGCTGCACCTTTCAGGGGTTACTTGGAAGGAGGCAGCATCAATTTTGATACGTAAATTCATTCACTCATGATATATAAACATATATATAGACACATATATATACACACATATACACATCTGCAGAATACAGTCTGTGTCTCTGGTATTGGATACATAACTCTTTACAATCAGAAGTTGTTACAGGCTCAGTTTCTTACATCAACACACTTTTTTTTTTTATTTTATTTTTTTATTAGTGGAAAATTGCTTTACAATGTCGTGTTGGTTTCTGTCATACAACAAGGTGAATCAGTCATAAATATCTATATCTATATATCCTCTCCCTCTTGAACCTCCCTCCCCTCCCCCATCCCTCTCCTGTAGGTCATCACACAGCACCAGGCTGGGCTCCCTGTGTTATACAGCAACTTCCTACTAGCTATCTATTTTACACATGATCGTGTAAAATAGTGTAAAATTTTACACAGGAGAGTCAATGCTGCTTTCTCAATTCGTCCCACCCTCACCTTTGGCCACAAGTCTGTTCTCTGCTAGGCTCATCAGTACCATTTCTCTAAATTCCATACATATATTCCAATACTTGTGTTTTCTGTTTCTGACTTACTTCACTCTGTATAACAGGTTCTAGGTTCATCTACCTCACTACAACTGATTCAAATCCATTCCTTTTTATGGCTGAGTAATATTCCATCACATATATGTACCACATCTTCTTTAACCATTCATCTGTCAATGGACATCTAGGTTGCTTCTGTGTCCTGGCTATTGTAAATATTGCTGCAATGAACACTGGGTTACATTTGTCTCTCTTTTTTTAATTAAGTATTTTAATTGGAGGCTAATTACTTTACAATGTTGTAGTGGTTTTTGTCATACATTGACATGAATCAGCCATGGGTGTACATGTGTTCCCCATCCTGAACCCCCCTCCCCATCCCATCCCTCAGAGTCAGAGTCATCCCAATGCACCAGCCCTGAGCACCCTGTCTCATGCATCAAACCTGCACTGGCAATCTGTTTCATATATGATAATATACAAGTTTCAATGCTATTCTCTCAAATCATCCCACCCTTGCCTTCTCCCACAGAGTCCAAAAGACTATTCTATACATCTGTGTCTCTTCTGCTGTCTCGCATATAGGGTCATTGTTACCACCTTTCTAAATTCCATACATATGTGTTAGTATACTGTACATCAATACACTTTAAAGAGCACTTTCATATAGATGATTTGGTCTCATCCTCACCCCTGCAGCCCTGGATACTGAGAACACCTCCCTGGTGGTTCAGAGGGTAAAGAATCTACCTGCAATGCCGGAGACCAGGTTTGAGCCCTGGATTGGGAAGATCTACTGGAGAACGGAAAGGCAACCTACTCCAGTATTCTTGCCTGGAGAATTCCACGGGCACAGAGGGGTCTGGCGGGCTGTAGTCCATGGGGTCACAAAGAGTTGGACATGGCTAAGCAACTAAACCACAACCACCATCACCTCTTTGGGGCTTCTCTGGTGGCTCAGATGGTAAAGAATCTGCCTGCAGTGCAGAAGACCTGGGTATGATCCTTGGGTTGGGAAGATACTTTGGAGAAGGGAATGGCTACTCACTCCAGTATTCTTGCCTGGAGAATTCCATGGACATAGGCGCCTGGCAGGCTACAGTCCACGCAGTAGCAAAGAGCCAGACATGACTCATCAACGAACACGTCACACTTCACCCCTGCAGTCCTGGGTAGTGAGAACACCTCACTTCCTGGACTGGGTGCTATAGGACTGGTGCTTTTCCGGCTGCTGAGCCACGTGGTCTCGATTCCTTTATAGGAAAGGCTGGATCACAGTTCTGTGGGTGGGTATGATGGAGGCATGGTGGCTGCTACGAACCCCATCACAGAGATAGAGAAACTGAGGTTCAGAGTGTCCAATGTCACAGGAGCTCAATGGTGGAGCTGAAACCAGATGCCCCTTTCAAACCTCCCCTGTGCGGTGATTTCTCCTATCTATACTGCATTGGCTCTGGCATAAGGCACATTTTATATTTTAATCCAAGTACCATGAAGAGTACCCCTACTGCTTTCACACGACTGCCTTTCCGATAACTCTACACATTTCCTTTGAAAGGTACAAGACAGATTAGTACCCCCATGGATTCAGAACAATTCCCCCATTCTAAACTGAGGCACAGAATTTGATATTTTAAAAAAACAAAACATTGCATTGACTACCTCCCCTAATCTAGAAGAAGCTTTCTGTTATGCGTCTGTTTAGTTTGGACTGAACAGGTTTTTTGGCAGGTGAAAAAAAAGTCCACCAGTGGTCCGATCTGCCAACCCTGATCTTTTCGACTTAAGCTTCTTTAAAAAGAGCACTTTGCTTTTTCTTTGCAAACCTCCAAAGAGTGATCGTGTCCTTGTGGGCTAAAATACGATTCTACTATATTTCTGATCCATATAAATTTACCATGTAACCAAGAGGCCCTTTCCAGACTCTGATATATCTATATTACAGGAAAGGGCGCTTAGTGAATTCTAACGAACAAAATGAGCTAATTTTCTGAATCTTTCAACTAGTCTTTTCTCTGCATTCTTCTCCTTAATAACCTATAAATTTTAGTCATGAGAATCATTCTTCAGTGTCTGGGGCAGTAAAATTCTTGCTAAAAATCAATAGTCTGCCTACTTTTAAGACTTCAACGTGTTGTTAGGCTGAGCATAGGAGGCTTTTCTTTATAAAACTCCATAATGACCTAAAACAGATTTGATTCTAGAAATCAGAATTCTCACACTAATAGACTTTCATTTAAGAAGGCTCTCTCGTAACTGAGAACAGACTCACCAAATGGGTTAGATTTTTCAATTTTATTCCTTAGTCCATAAGTGCTAATTTCTCAGTGGAACAGTCAGATAATATACTATTGGAGATTACTGAAACCTCTAGTCACAGTTCTGAATTATTAATTTAAAAGGCTATGCACCAGTGCTAATATAAATTATCTTTTAAAACTATCTATATGGATAACATTTTAATAAGCTTTAAACCATGATTTTTCTCTTGATATTGAAAGCAAAATATAATATATACATGGCTGAGAGAGCTATGGATTTATTGTATTTTTTTGGCCAAAAGATTTGCACGACCATTTCCCGTAACTGATGAGAAAGCCCCAACCACGGGTCCTGCTTGCAAACGCACTGTCCTAATCAATTTCGGGTGGCAGGCGCACCTGGTTCCCTTGGTCCTAGGACTCCAAATGAAATCTCTTTCTTCCGCAACCTGTTAGAAAACCTGCACACGGCATTCAAGCTTCACCTGAGCACATCAAGGCGAAAGGCAGGATACAGTCAGGCCCCCGGGGAAGCAAATAAAATACCAACGCTGCAGCAGCCGGCAGAAATGTCAGCTTTCCTCCAGGTTAATAGCGTTTGTTCTGAGCCGAGTGCAGAATGTGCACTGGGTTTTATCCTCAACATGGAGCCTTATCCTTGGGAGAAAGGATGACTTGGAGGAAATATGTGACTTCTAACTACGTGCCAGCTCCAAAAGATAGGCTTGACATTTATCAGAAAGCGTGGGCAAGCGAGAGCCCAGCAGGCTGCCTTCCACCAAGGACAGAGAAGGGAAAAAATGCAATGTTAGATTACCATGCATAGATCATTAAAGGGCGAGATGAATGCGAGTTGATTTTACGCTCATTACAATCCTTGCTGGGAAACCTCATCTTAGGATTTCCTTGCTTAGCTTGACTTTGTGGGCTAAATAATTATGAGCTTCAGAAAAATCAGTAAAGGTAACTGCACAGACATTTCCCGTCCTCAGAGTCCCTATGTTTATGGGGCACTGCTTACCCTGCATCCCTCACCACGGGACTGCTCCATTTTACCATAGTTACAAAATGTAAGCATCAATACGGTAATAAAAGGAAACAAAGAATTTAGTTACACTGTTTTCCATGTTCAGGAGAAAATGGAAATCTTGATTTTCTCCTTTTGTTAAGTTCATTGCCTTATTTTCCAAAGGGACCTGGCCATTTCAACTTTGCAGGGCCTAAGGATTAAGTTAAAAAGCAGGCTTGCATGGGAGATGGAGTTCCCAGCTGGTTACCAAATGCCATTCCTTTAGCTTTTTCCTAAGTGGAGGCTTTAAAAAATATAGGGGCTACTAATGTCTGATGCAGGCAGACTGTTTCCACCACAAGTAACCCAGCAAATACACTATTTTTAAAAAAGACGACAAACAAAATCTTCAATTTATAAGTAGAAAAAACCTACCAAACAGCTTTTCTTCTTTTCTTTTTCATAGCCCAAGAGTTTTAAAGCACATTTTCCATAAACACGTCCATCGGTAATTACTAAGAGCCTACTATGTGCCAGTGCTCCTGGTTAGACATGGAGCAGGAAACAAGAAGTACATGACATCCTCAGGCATCAGGGAGATGAGATAGAAGTGCCTGCTTGGAGAACAGGAATCCAAACGGAATTCATTCATTCCTTTCTTCCACCTTTCCCCCTTTTTCCTTCCTTCCTGTCTTCCCTAACTCTCCTTCCTTCCATCCTTCAATCTATCCAGCTATCCCTCCCTCTATCCTTCAAACCATTCCTGCACCAGTGATATCAAGCTTACCATGGACTGATCCTGGAGATATAAAGATAGGATTCAGTGTCAGCACTCAAGAAGTTACCTTCTACTAACACACCAACAGACAAGCAGGAGTGCCAGGCAGTATGGCAGGTGATGATGCAGAGCTGGGGTCTGTGTACATAGCTTTACAGAGAAGAGATTTCTGAGCTGAGGCTTGAAGGCTGAGCAGTCATTCTTGAAGCAAACAAGACAGACAGAGACCAACAGACAGCATGATCAAAAAGGCAGAGGTTGTACCAAATCTGGCTTGTCTGGGAAAGGCAAAAAGTAACTGAAAATAGAGGATGCTAGATAAGCTGAGGTATAAAGGAACGTGGAGCCCTGACTGTGAAGAATATCAAAGGCTTATAAGAAACGAAACTTTCCTCCTCCAGCAATAAGGAGTCACCCAGGTTTCTTGAACTAGACACTTATAGGAGAATATCTGTGTGTGATGACGGTGACCACAGTGGCAGTGCGGAGGACAGGGAGAGCATGGCCACCAAGAGGCATGTGTGATGGTCCAGGCAAAGTAACTAGGGAGGAATGGGACCAACGAGGAGGACTCGAAATTGACCCAGAATCCCGGATCCTAAGGAATATCCACATGGTGTGTGGAGAGGGGAAGAACAGGAAGAAATAGGCTGAGTCCAGGCTCAGGGCTGACACAGTGTTTCTGATAGGAAACACAGGAAACGAGCAAGCCTGGGCTTGGGGGCACGGATGAGGCAGAGGAGGCTGAGGGAAAAGCATCAGAAATCAGGATCTGGAGCTTGGAAGGAAGGCCTGGGCCAGTTGGCAGGTCACCTATCCATCAGAATACAGGTAGGTGATTGCAACCAGGAGGGCAGATGAGACTATGCAGAAAAGCTGGGGGGAAAAAAAAGGGAGCAAGCATTCACTCCCAGTCTCCACAGGAACATGAGGCACCACCACCGAGATGGTACTTTAGCGTGGAAAATGTATCACACGGAGAAAGAACAATAAACTGCTTCCTGAACATCTCCATCATATTACTATAAATATTAAACACCTCTACTCACCCCCACCTATTTATTCCTCTTGACAAGTAAGTCCACACACCTGTGTATTTGGGAGCACCGAGGACAAAGCCAAATGTCCCAACTCCTGTTTTTGTTGTTCAATTGCTAAGTCGTGTCCAACTCTTTGTGACCCCATAGACTGCAGCACACCAGGCTTGCCTGTCCTTCACTATCTCCTGGAATTTGCTCAAACTCATTTCCATTGAGTCGATGATGCTATCTAACCATCTCATCCTCTGTCACCCCTTTTTCTCCTGCCCGCAATCTTTCCCAGCATCTGGGTCTTTTCCACTGAGTCTGGCTTTTCACATTAGGTAGCCAAAGTATTGGAGTTTGAGCTCCAGCTTCAGGATGAGTCCTCCTAGTTCTTGAGCTACCATGAAACAGTCTCCACCGAGGAGCCCAGGATCAGAGCAGCCACGAGACCCCAGTCTAAGCCCATTCTGCCATATCCACTAACAACAGATCCTACAGCCACTGCTACAACTGCATTCTCAAAATGTGCACTTCGGCATTTCTTCCAATAAAGTATGCACATTAGACTTATAAAATGCACATTCAAAAGCAGGGACAGTTCTGCCTGCAGTGTTCCTTGAACTGCATATAGATTTTGTCAGGGCTTGGCTTATTCCCAACTGGTAAATTGTGAAGTTTTCAAATAAAGCTGAATTATAAACACACCGATCTTCACAGCACCAGGAGCCTTCCCCTGGAGCACTTCAGCCCACAAGGTGTGTCTGTCGTGAGATAGCTGCTCTCTCTCCCCGACCAAAACTCATACAGAATGTATTGTTAATTAACTACTTCTTGATTTATTATTATTTAATTGTCATTGAGCCAGATATCAGGCTAAGATGGGCAGATTTACACTGTTCTGTGAGTCCGTTCCCATGTAGGAATGCACTCAACAATTTCACCGCTTCATGAATGTAATTTAGCAGTTTGGAGAAGCAATCTGAAAGGTTTCAAAATTGGGTGCAGGAGACACATCCATAACCAATGAGTAACTGTACCAAGTTCTAAAAGAGGGAGAAACCATGGGCACTGGACACCCAGAAGAGGGCTGGGATTAATTACCGTCTGTGATGTGGTCAAGGTCTTTCATGGTATATGTCTTTGCTGAAGTCAGTTGATGCTATTCAGTTGCTAAGTAGTGACCAACTCTGCAACCCCATGGACTTCAGCATGCCAGGCTTCCCTGTCCTTCACTATCTCCCAGAGTCTGCTCAAATTCATGTTCATTGTTGATGATGCCATCCAATCATCTCATCTTCTTTTGTCCTCTTCTCTTTCTGCCCTCAATCTTTCCCAGCATCAGGGTCTTTTCTAGTGAGTCAGCTCTTTGCATCAGGCGGCCAAAGTATTGGAGCTTCAGCTTTAGTGTTAGTCCTTCCAATGAATATTTATGACTGATTTCATTTAGGATTGACTGGTTTGATCTCCTTGCAGTCCAAGGGACTCAAGACTCATCTCTAGCAACACAGTTTGAAAGCATCAACTCTTTGGTGTTCAGCCTTCTTTATGGTCCAACTCTCACATCTATACATGACTACCGGAAAAACCATGGCTTTAACTATATGGACCTTTGCTGGCTAGTCAGTAAATATACTCAAACCAAGGAAACCTTGAGTGGAACCAAAGAAACACTGTCCCAAAAGGAACAGAGGTGCACAAATAGAGAAGCATCACCCTGTGCCTTCCCTCTTCTCCCCTGTGCTCTTCTAGGGCCCTTCCCCCAAGGGGTCATCCTCGGGGTCACTAAGAGGAGTTTTAAGTCTAACCTTTGAAGCCCTTGTATGCACTGGAGCACTCTGTATATAGGGAGACCACCTCTGTTTGCAAGAGCCAAAGCTCTTCCCAGCCAGGCCCACCTCTCACCTGTTTCCTTCCTTAACCATGCTGATGTGTTATACAGTGTTAGATGCAGAGGGAGCTACACAGAAGCATGGGGTTGGCTGGCCCCCAAGAAGATGACAGTCCAGATGAGAAGACCAACTGCAACCCCAACCTAACCAACTAGGCCCTCGGTATCAAATGGCTATACTCTCGGACTCTATTTAACATATTAAGCCTAGGATATGTCAGGTACTGATCTAAGTTCATAAAGAGTAACTAATTAACTCTTCATTAAAACCCTATAGGACATCACCACATGTAAAATAGATAGCCAATGAGAATTTGCTGTATGACTCAGGGAACTCAAACCAGGGTTCTGTAACAACCTAGAGGGATGGAATGGGGAGGGAGGTAAAAGGAGGTTCAGGAGGGAGGGGACATATGCATACCTATGGCTGATTCACACTGATGTTTGGTAGACACCAATGCCAATACTGTAAAGCAATTATCCTTCAGTTAAAAGCAATGTTCATTGCAGCACTGTTTATAATAGCCAGGACATGGAAACAACCTAGATGTCCATCAGCAGATGAATGGATAAGAAAGCTGTGGTACATATACACAATGGAGTATTACTCAGCCATTAAAAAGAATTCATTTGAATCAGTTCTAATGAGATGGATGAAACTGGAACCTATTATACAGAGTGAAGTAAGCCAGAAAGAAAAACACCAATACAGTATACTGACACATATATATGGAATTTAGAAAGATGGTAATGATAACCCTGTATGCGAGACAGCAAAAGAGACACAGATGTATAGAATGGACTTTTGGACTCTGAGGGAGAGGGAGAGGGTGGGATGATTTGGGAGAATGGCATTGACACATGTATACTATCATGTAAGAAACGAAGCGCCAGCCTATGTTCGATACAGGATACAGGATGCTTGGGGCTGGTGCATGGGGATGATCCAGAGAGAGGATATGGGGCGAGAGGAGGGAGGGGGATTCAGGATTGGGAGCTCGTATACACCCGTGGCGGATTCATGTCAATGTATGGCAAAACCAATACGGTATTGTAAAGTAAAATAAAGTAAAAATAAAATTTAAAAATAAATAAATAAATAATTTTGAAATTAAAAACAAAAAAAACCTATGAGGTAAATACTTTCATCACCATCTTACCAATGAGGAAACTGAGGCATGAAAGTTAACTGGCCAGCCGTGGTTACATGGCTGGTAGGTGGCTGAGCTGGCATTTGAACCCATCCCCTTGGCCATCACAATACATGGTCCTTCTCTCATGCAGACACCAGAACTGGCCTCCAGAGACGAATGACACAGCCGGCCCTTTGGGGCCAGAGGTCTGAGAGAGTGGTCTGAGATGGAGAGGCACGGGGTGGGCCTGGAACACCCCTTTCTGTCTGGATTTAGACAGAAAGAGAGGGCCAGGAACAGGCTAGTCCAGGCAGTAAAAGGCTCAGAAAGAAAGCCTGGACAATGCTGAGGGATCCTGAATAAACTGACTCGGCCGGAGTGCTGGGGACAGCGGGAGAGTCAGTGGGCGAGAAGGCTGGACCGTGTCCTATGCTCATCATAGAGCAAAGGCTGCCTGCCAGAGGCAGCAGGAGAAGACTCACCCGTCCTGAAGGCTCTGAAGAGTCACAAGGGTTTGGAAGTGAGCAGGTACTCTAGAGAGACGCGTGTTTTATGGGAACAGAAGAGCAAGGGGCAGAGTCTAGAATTCAGGAGTCGCTGGCCCAAAGAGGCTGGCCCTGTGCACTGTCCCCCAGACCTGAGGTCACCCACCACGCCGACCTTGCAAAGGAGACATGTTATTCCCTGACACCTGTAACGCTGGCAATCGACAATTTGTCAAACGAATTCAATTCCCTAATAATCATTATTCCTATCCACGCCACTCAGCAAATATTTCTTCCTGAACAAATACAGAATTAATTCAGACAACATCTTTTTGACTCAAAGGTTTTTAAAGTGCTTGGCTGAGGTGAACAGGCAGGAAAAATAATGGTATTTCCAAAGGAAAAAATCATACGTAGTTCAATTTACAATATTGTAATAAGACCTGGCAGCATAAATTCCAGCACACTGGACAGAAAACCTATTTGTGTAGCGTGTGGGAACATAAATAAAAGCCAAATACTTATACTGTCCTCACAAATATGAAATTTTCTTTTGTGAATCTATGCTCCCTGACACATATTCCAAGAAAGTTGGGGCCCGTGATAAATATTTCGGCTTGAAGGTCTTCATCAATATCAATGCTTTCTCTCGTTATTCAGTTGCTAAATAATAAGGGTTATAATAACAGAGTAACAAATAACAGAAAGATATAATTAAAGTTATGTATCAACTTTCAGTCAATATTTAGTCACTACAAATTTTGTCACTAACTTCTTAACTTTTCCTCCCAACAAAACTAATTACAAGCAGACCTCATCTATTTGATTGCACTTTGCTTTATCATGCTTCAGATACTGCATTTTTTGCAAATTTGACAGTTGTGGCAACTTCATGTCTACCAAGACTACTGGTGCCATTTTTTCCAACAGCATTTGCTCAGTTTGTGTCATAGTTCAGTAATTCTCGCCGTATTTCAAACTTTTCCATTATTATTATTTTTATTACCATGATCTGTGATCAGTGATCTTTGATGTGACCACTAAGACTCACTGAAGGCTCAGATGATGGTTATTGTTGCTGTTTTGTCAGTAAGTCGTGTTCACCTCGTTTGTCTGCCAAGCTCCTCTGTCCACAGGATTTCCCAGGCAAGAATACTGGAGTAGGTTTGCCATTTCCTTCTCTAGCAGATCTTCCCGACCCAGGGATTGAACCCAAGTCTCCAGCTTGGTAGGCAGATTCTTTACCACTGAGCCACCAGGGAAGCCCAGATGATGGTTAGATGATGGTTTTTAGCAATAAAGTATTTTGAATTAAGGTATGTACTTTTTTTAGTGATATAATGCTATTGTACACCTAGCAGACTAGTCATAGTATATATATGTTTATAGCATAAACATAACCTTTATATGCACTGGAAAGCCAAAAACTGGGTGACTCACTTTAACCCAATACCTGCTTTACTGTGGTGGTCTGGAACCAAACCTGCAGTATTTCCGAGGTGTGCCGGTCCCTCATCCTTACTTTCTAGCTTCTATCCCCAACAACAGACATTGGCCTCTTTCTATCTGCTTTTCCCCTCCTTTTTTATCTTCTTTTAAGGATGCTAAGCTCTGTTTCGGTTTTGAATTCTGGGATTGAAACTTCTTTTTTGTTCCAATTAAAAGCTCCATCCCTTCTCAGCTTCCATAGCTCCATCACCACCCTCTTCAAATAATATTCTTTCTAGACTCGTCTGTAGTCTCTCTAGAAAAAGCATCCCTCTTCTGAGATCTTTGTTCCACTTCTGAACAGTGTTTATAAGCCTTTCACAGATCCACAATTCTAATCAGGAAAAGCCTTGGGTCCAGAAGCCCAATCTTTGCCTCCCTTCTAAATCATCACACGCAACTGCTGTCATCTGTAAGTAATGTGCTTCCTGGTAGAGAGCCGATTTTGATGAAGCTCTTGAGGTGGATGGTAATAGTGAACTGAAACAAGCCCACTGGACTCCATTTGTGAGAACCTAGAAACAAAGACACTATTATTCTTATGCCCACAGGGATAATCGCATGCTGGGAATACTACCTTTGCACTAGAGTACGGGAGGCACTGCTCGCTCCTGTTGAGTAGCAAAGAGCAGAAAACATGGGTAGGAATGGTCTGCGAGCACAGCCTTTGTGAGACTAATAGAACAGGAGGGGAGAGGCGAAAAGCCTGGGTGCTCAGGTTCTGTCCAAGGGCTTGATAAAGATGTAATCAACAAGATGACCATGATCAGACCCTTTAATAGGCTCGAGTCACCAAGAGGTTTTAAAAAACTGAGGTCACTGACACAGTGGTAGAAAGAGCACAGAACAGGAGTTAGAAGCGAGGCCTAGCTCTGCCACGTACATATGCGAAGTTGTTTCGGTCGTGTTTGACTCTTTGCAACCTTATGGACCGTAGCGCACCAGACTCCTCTGTCCATAGAATTTTCCATGCAAGAATACCAGGATGGGTTGCCATGCCCTCCTCCGGGGGATCTTCCCAACTCAGGGACTGAACCCACATCTCTTTCATCTCCTGCATTGGCAAGTAGGTTGTTCACCACTAAAACCACCTGGGAAGCTCTGCTGTACGCCTTCATATATGTTCTTAGGCTAGAAGTCTCAGCTTAGTTATTTGCAAAATAGCCATAATAGCACAATTTTTTCCAAGCATTTACTATTTTGTTAAAGAGTGTTTTGATACAGACCATTTTTAAAGTACATTTATTGAATTTTTACAGTATTGCTTCTATGCTTTAGTTTTTCGGTCGCGAGGCATGTGAGAGCTTAGCTCCCTGACCAGGGATCAAACTTGCAAGCCCCCTGCATTGGAAGGCCAGGTCTTAACCATGGGACCACCAAGGAAGTCCCTCCAAGAATTTATTAAAATGCTCCTGCGGAAGAAGTTATGAACTCATTCTACCTCCAAAAACATGAGTTGATCTTTTAAAAAGTTTTGTGTGGAAATATAAGAAACTGAACAAGATCTGAAGTGCAATATCATTTGTGCTTTTTAAAAAATGGGCACATAAAAGTATCTTTTTCATGGATACACATATATTCATGAACACACATATTCAAGAACACAGACTAAACACATATGAGTGGGGG
>SJYT01019566.1:591879-603781 GCA_006410635.1 Cephalophus harveyi | reverse complement strand
GGGAGGGGGTGGGGGGGAGGGAGGGAGGGCACCGATGAGAAAGGAAGGGGGGAAACCTAGATATACCAAAGCTGGATAAACCTAGATAAACCAAAAGGGCTGATGCTGCCCCTTTGACAATGTAGTGACAACTGTCTTCCATAAATCAGGGAGGATGACTAACTGACCAAATGATGATATTAATAATAACACACGAATTTTCTTTCTGGCTCTGAATTTCATTTAGGAACCACAGGAAGAGAACACGTCTTATATGTTCACTTAAAAAGCAAACGTGTTTTAAGTGGCAGAGTTTGGACTGAACATCATTCTGTTTGTAATCACTCCCCTGCCCCCAACCCCCAGAAGTCAAAGCCTAATTTAAAAAGCACTTCGCAAAGCTGCTGAGTAAGCGGATCTGCAGCGCTCTCGACTCTGTGGCCAGCAGCAGTCACCGCGCGACATTCAGGAACACCCTAGATGCTAAGGCCATTATCAAAGCAGATCAAGTTGTTCCCCATCTTCTGAATTGGAGATGATCCAGAAGCAGCTCCGTGACTCAGTGACTCAGGAGCCAACAAACCACCATTTGTCTCCCGTCCAACTTCTGGGACACTAGCAAACCCCACTCATAGCATTCTCACGTACCACAAACGGAAAGACATGCAAAGGACTTGTGGCTCCCACTTGTGAGAGCTGTCCAGGCTTGGGCTTGGAGCGCGGCAGGCAGCAAGCCAGGTCTAGGGCTGACGGCTGTCGTCACTTGGGCAATGGCCTCCACCTCCAAGTCTCACCAAGCGCTGAGCCCACCAGGAAGACACTTTACAAGCATCTTGAGGCCCTGGTTCCCCCACACTTCCAGCCTAAAGTAGCCCAGGAGTTTGTGATGACAGCACGGGGCAGTTTATCCATCAGAATCAAGGTCACCCGAAAAAAGGACAGTGAAAGGGAAGTCGCTGAGTCGTGTCCGACTCTTTGTGACCCCATGGACTGTAGCCCACCAGGCTCCTCCATCCATGGGATTCTCCAGGCAAGAACACTGGAGTGGGGTGCCATTTCCTTCTCCAGGGGATCATCCCGACCCAGGGATCAAACCCGGATCTCCCGTGTTGTAGGTGGATGCCTTACCATCTGAGCCACCAGGGAAATCCAAGGGCCTCCCCAAATATCTGTCTGGACACACTTTTCCCTCTTCATTGTTCTTTACTTCCTGACTTTTCCAAGTCTTGATTATTAAAGGGAGAAAAAATGTATTCTTTTCTTCTGAGAGAACAAGTATGGTATTTGTTGATCAATTTTCTTTTCTTTCACTATTTCAATACCATCTCATCAGTACATTCCAGAAAGATGAGGAAGCAGCTTTGCTCCCTGGGACTGGGGTTCAATGCTGATTGATCCCCTCAGATCAGATAAAGCCAAGTGGGCAAGAACAGCACCTCACCCTGGGAGGCTACCCACCATTCAGAGAGCACCCCAACTGGTCCATCCTCATTCTAACAGCTCATACTCACTGCCTGCAGTGTGTGTCCCGTACCACTGTCTACTAAGGGTTTTAAATGCATTATGTTATGAAATTGTCTCAACAGCCCGCGAGGTGCCCTTTATTATACCCATTCCATGGAGGGTCTCAGGCTTAGAGAGGTTAACTTAATCAAGATCAAGAGGCTGGATTTGAATACTGGCGGGTCTGAAGTCATGCTATTTCACCCCCACTTTCAGCACCAAGTGGGCTGAACCCAGTGGATGGAGGGCAAAGTGCTCATATGCCATCAACTAGTAAAAGCATGAGAAGCAGGAAGAGGAAGACACCAGCAGTTCTTCCCTTTCCCATCCTTCTCCACTCTGGGAAAGGCTGAGGGCTCCTCAGGCCGGGAAGAGATGTCCAGTTCATGGTCCTCCCTCTTCTTTTCACCCTGTCCCCGTTTCTTCCTTTGCTCATTCACCTACTCCTTCTCAATGTTCACTGGGTCCCTCATTCAGAGAAGGGCAACAAGGGCTGATGCCCTTGACTAGGCATTTTGGTGCCAGGCTGCTCTGTGTTTGGTGACCCATCAGGGCTGATCTGAGCATCACTGCCCACCTGTAGATCTAGTTTCTGCTCGAGATCCCTGAAGGCTGGGAGAGTGTTTTCTCCATCTCAACACCCCCAGGGACATGCTCTGATTTCATGATAAGGATCCAGGACAGATCTCCAGATCACCAGACCAATGATCTTCATGTCACACCACTGCCTCCCCTGGGAAGTTTACTGGTGTGACCGTGAGCATCCCAGGGCACCGGCTGCAGAAAGTGCTTCCTGAGGTTGCAAGGATCATTTTCACAAGGTGTGGTGCCCACCACACCAGGAAGCCTTCTAAGAAAGTCACCTGCTTTTGCCTAAGCCCAACTACTCATGAAATGCACACCTGTAACAGATTCTATGATTTCCTTATCCTGTAAAGACAGGCCCAGAGGGGAAGCTTTCCTGACTTTCTATTAACCAGGTTGTCATATGTCCAGGCAAGCAACGAGATGCCCTCCAAAGCCCCCAGACAACCAGGGGAGCCCCTCAAAAGCACAGGCTGCCAGGACCTCCTGACTAGCTGTTAGAGGAGAGGTTTTGGAAAGGCTACCCACTCCAGTATTCTGGCCTGGAGAATTATATGGACTATATAGTTCACGTGGAAGCAAAGAGTCAGACACAACTGAGCAACTAGAAGAATGAGAAGTTACCCAGCTTAGAGGAAGACGGGGCAGGGGGGCTCCTTCTCTCTAGGTCCACATGCCAGCATCCATCAGCTTCCCTAGTTTTCAAATATGCCCTCAACTCACCAAGCTAATGATAGATGACAACATTTCCCCAGAGGAACAACATGGTCTTTTACTGGGCCTGGCAGGGACCTGCAGCTTCTGGGTACAGCCCCAAACCAGTGCCCAGACAGGCTGGGGTGGCTTTTGGCCACCAGAGAAGGCTGCTCTCTCACAAGGCCCTGATCTCCAACGGGAAGTGACACTGTAACCGGGCTCCTGGCTGGCTGCCCCAGGACTAATTGAAACATCTTCTCAGAGGTCACAGCAGAGACACGAGGCCCCCTCGGTGCCTCTTCCCTGCCATGGCAGGCGGCAGGATTGAGTTCTCAAAGCAGGAGGCTCAGGGAAAACTGGCCAAATCAGTTACCCTGGGGTCTTGGCTGTTTAACCAGAGCCCTGGCCGATGAACTGGAGGCTTCTTCGCCTTGGAGCCAGGATCCATGTGGAGAGCGTATTTGGCGGGACATCCCTTTCACCAGGAGCCCACATGTCAAAAGGCCTTCATCCAAATCTGCCCTGGTTTCTCCCACTTCTCTGCCCTGCCTCCCTTGCTCCCTTCCCAGTTTTTTCAGGCAGTTCTTCCTTAAGGAATCATTCACACACACATTCTCTTCTCAGAGTCTGCTGAATGCTAGCTGGACAATAAAGGCTGGGTACCAATAAAGGACAGAAATGGCATGGACCTAACAGAAGCAGAAGATATTAAGAAGAGGTTGCAAGAATACACAGAAGAACTATACAAAAAAGATCTTCATGACCAAGATAATCATGATGGTGTGATTACTCACCTAGAGCCAGACATCCTGGAATGTGAAGTCAAGTGGGCCTTAGAAAGCTTCACTACGAACAAAGCTAGTGGAGGTGATGGAATTCCAGTGGAGCTATTTCAAATCCTGAAAGATGATGCTGTGAAAGTGCTGCACTCAATATGCCAACAAATTTGGAAAACTCAGCAGTGGCCACAGGACTGGAAAAGGTCAGTTTTCATTCCAATCCCAAAGAAAGGCAATGCCAAAGAATGTTCAAACTACCTCACAATTGCACTCATCTCACACGCTAGTAAAGTAATGCTCAAAATTCTCCAAGCCAGGCTTCAGCAATACGTGAACCAGGAACTTCCAAATGTTCAAGCTGGTTTTAGAAAAGGCAGAGGAACCAGAGATCAAATTGCCAACATCCGCTGGATCATGGAAGAAGCAAGAGAGTTCCAGAAAAACATCTATTTCTGCTTTATTGACTATGCCAAAGCAATGGCATCTGGTCCCATCACTTCATGGGAAATAGATGGGGAAACAGTGGAAACAGTGTCAGACTTTATTTTGGGGGGCACCAAAATCACTGTAGATGGTGATTGCAGCCATGAAATTAAAAGATGCTTACTCCTTGGAAGGAAAGTTATGACCAACCTAGATAGCATATTGAAAAGCAGAGACATTACTTTGCCAACAAAGGTCTGTCTAGTCAAGGCTATGGTTTTTCCAGTGGTCATGTATGGATGTGAAGAGTTGGACTGTGAAGAAAGCTGAGTGCCGAAGAATTGATGCTTTTGAACTGTGGTGTTGGAGAAGACTCTTGAGAGTCCCTTGGACTGCAAGGAGATCCAACTAGTCCATTCTAAAGGAGATTAGTCCTGGGCGTTCTTTGGAAGGAATGATGCTAAAGCTGAAACTCCAGTACTTTGGCCACCTCATGAGAAGAGTTGACTCATTGGAAAAGACTCTGATGCTGGGAGGGATTGGGGGCAGGAGGAGAAGGGGACGCCAGAGGATGAGATGGCTGGATGGCATCACTGACTCGATGAACCTGAGTCTGAGTGAACTCCAGGAGTTGGTGATGGACAGGGAGGCCTGGCGTGCTGCGATTCACGGGGTTGCAAAGAGTCAGACACGACTGAGCGACTGAACTGAACTGAACTGACCATTGTTATTGTTACTTTCTAAACTATAGATATTATTGTACCTTTCACAATATCCTATAGGACTAGATTCCCCTAGTTGATATCTAGGCATGCGAACTCTGTACCGTCAGGAAAGCTGCAGTTTAGGGCCTTTTATTATTTTTTTCATGAACCTCATTATTTTGGGGAGGACTTCCCAGGTGGCTTAGTGGTAAAGAATCCTGCCAATGCAGGAGATGCAGGAGACTCGGGTTCAATATCTGGGTCAGAAAGATCCCTCAGAGAAGGAAATGGCAACCCACTCCAGCATTCTTGCCTGGAGAATTCCACGGACAGAAGAGCCTGGTGGGCTACAGTTCATGGGGTCACAAAGAGTTGGATGCAACTGGGCACGCAGAGTTGGCTTACAATGTCGTGTTAGTTTCCTCTCTATAACGAAGTGAATCAGCTGTATGTATACATATATCCCCTTCTTCCTGGGCCTCCTTCCCACCTCGCCATCTCACCCCTCCAACCCACCCCTCTAGGTCATCACAGAGCATCGAGCTGAGCTCCGGTGCTATACTGCCGCTTCCCACTAGCTCTCTGTTTTACACACGGTAGTGTATAGATGTCAATGTCACTCCGTTTTTAACTTTTTAAATGTATTTTACTTTATTCTTTTTTTGGGGGGTGTGATGGAGAAAGGACCACAGGGAACTTCTTCTCAGGGCCTTAGGACACTGG
Organism: Cephalophus harveyi; assembly: GCA_006410635.1. Classification (NCBI taxonomy): domain Eukaryota; kingdom Metazoa; phylum Chordata; class Mammalia; order Artiodactyla; family Bovidae; genus Cephalophus; species Cephalophus harveyi. The sequence continues at coordinate 598,389 of SJYT01019566.1, read as the reverse complement.
GTCAGCCAGCAGTACCCATGCTGTGGTTTGATCAGGCCCCCAGCACAGGATCGCACGAAAGCCTCCAGTGCTAACTGGAGGGGCAGCAGCGCCGGCCCAGTGACATCCCCAGGCAAGAGCGACACTGCCGAGGGTTCGAAGGCAGTTAAAACTGTTCTGGGCACTTCGTCATTTCCAAACAGGCTTGCATTTTACCAGTGATGAAATGTGACTCCCCCAGACCTCCTCCGAGGAACCAAATGACAAGAGGAAAAAAAGCCACATTACTTCCCGCAGAGGTGGTGGCAGTTTCTAATTACTGATGCGCCACTAAGCAAGGTCTTGCCAACAGCCGAGTGAGCGGGACACGTACAGAATGAGGGCATGTGGCCCAACTGATTGGTTTACACATATGCCAGTGACACTACACAATTCTGAAAGGCCAGACTCTATCTGTATAAGTCAAAGGGGAAAGGCTCTTTTAAAAAAACTTACGCTTAAATGCCATATTGTTTCCCATCCAATTATCTCTGCACTCTGTATACAGACGGGAGAAAATGCTGAATGTTCATTTTAAGTGCCATCTATCATCTGCTTAATTAATCGCAAGCAAACTCCTATTTGCATTTCAGGTGAACAGAGCATAAAAGAAATGAGATTTTCCCAGCAAATGAAAGTATGGTATTTATAAGGAATATGACTTTTTCCCCTCAAAGAAACAGAACAAAATTAACTGCAGTTCATGTCTCAAGTCCATGTGAGCTTTAAGCAAACATCAAGCGCTTATTCCACTCACTGGCCAGGCTCAAGCTAATGTCCCTTCAAGCTATTACTACCCAAAACTAGAGAGGACCTGTTCACACAGGGTCACATCTCTGCTCTTTTCTCAAGAAGCAGTAACGTTCCTGGGAACTTGAACGTGAGAACTCAATGTATAGGTACCTTGAGGATTTTCACAGGTGCTTTCAGATAACTGCTATTTAAAGCATTGCACTTCAGTGGGAGACGAGGTTTTCAAGGCAGTGAGATGTAAGAAACAATGAGGGCAATACTTATATTTGTTTTAAAAAGTACCCAGTATTCTAGAAAAAGACTTACCCCTTCCTGAATGCAAATATTCTGTGAATATTTAGTATTTACACATGGTTTTCTCAGAACCCTGTTCCAGTGTTTGCTCAGTCAGCATTTCTGGAGAACTCTGGGTGTCCCCTGAAGTCACCCTCCTGCAGTTTCTCCTCCACACAGTGAGGCAGTTGGACTAGGTGCTCAGTGATGCCCCTCTGACACTTCCTAGTCTTCAAAGAGTTATATTCGAATTCTCCAGGCCTGAAAACTGCTATCTTATTTTTAATATTAATAAAGTCTAATTAGCACAATAATCTAAGAGTTAGTGGCTTGAATAATCCAGTGAAGCAGCTCAGCCATAAGGCATTTTATCATTTTATCAGGCACAGGAAGGTGGGGATTGACTTTTTTGTAGAAGAAATGTTTTTACTTTTAATTGTGTTTTACCTAGGTGGGTATTAAAATATGTTTACCTTCTCCAAGTACATACCCATGGAAGGGCTAGAGCAAAGCAGTTCACAATCTTGTTGCACTAGGAAAAGGCACAGTCTGAAATCGAAGTGCTTGTGCTGGAAACTCTCTGTGAAGGTTGGGCAGACTCTAATAAGAATAGTTAGCATTTATCTCCGAAGCTCTCAAAACACAGCCACATGTATGACCTCATGAGGGTTCACAGCCAAGGCTAAAGCCAGACGCCTTCCTTCACCCTCCGTCCACTACCCTACGCTACAATGTTTCCTGAGCACTTATCATGTGATAAGTAAGCACTAGGTCATGCTCCAGACAGACATCTAGATGCCTAGACGCCCCAGCCCTCTCAGATCTTGTAAGCTGGTGGAGCCATCAGACAACGAGGAGGAAACCATAAACCTATACATCATTCAGGCAGACAGGAAAAATTAGAGCAACAAGCAGAATACAGGGGCCAAGAAGGGGGAAGGGATCTTAAGATAGGATGTTCTTCAGTGCACTGGGACAACCCAGAGGGATGGGATAAAGAGAGAGGTGGGAGGGGGGTTCAAGATGGGGGACACATGTACACCCATGGCTGATTCATGTCAATGTATGGCAAAGACCACCACAATATTGTAAAGTAATTAGACTCCAATTAAAATAAATACATTAATTAAAAAAAAAAATAAAGATAGGATGCTCTTTGCAATCCTATGGACTGTAGCCCATCAGGCTTCTCTGTCCATGAGAATCTCCAGGCAAGAATACTGGAGCGGGTTGCCATGCCCTCCTTCAGGGGATCTTCCCAACCCAGGGATCAAACCCACATTTCTTATGTCTCCTGCATTGGTGGGTGGGTTCTTTACCTCTAGCACCACCTGGGAAGCCCTAGCACACAGCACAGGGCAACAAGGAGAATTCAGGGACCAAGATGGGGAGACAGAACCTCTTAGGATGGTTGGGGTGGGGGGGCCCCTTTTGAGGCAACACCATTTAAGCCAAAATCTGTAGAGGAAGGGATCCAGTCATATGAAAGTATGCCCATAGGAACCGAAGTTGAGAAGAACAAATACCTGTTACATAGACTCTTGGTTATGATAAACCAGTCTCCAAAAAAGTAGACAACAATGAAGTAAGCCAGGCACAAAATGACAAATGTGGTATGACTTCTCTTATATGAGGTATCCAGAATTGTCAAATTCACGGAGACAGCAGAAGGCAGGCTCTCAGGGGCGAGGGTAGGGGAGAAAGAGGAGCTGTTGCATAAGGGGTACAGGGTTTCAATCTGGGAACGTGAAAAGTGCTAGCGATGCCCAGTGGTGATGGCTGCACAGCAGTGGGAGTGTGTTTAACACCGCTGAATTGTACACACAAAAATGATTAAAACATTAAGCACACCTAACATAAAATTGACCATTGTAATCACCTATGTGTGTACAATTCAGAGGCATTAAATACGGCTTCCCTGGTGGCTCAGACAGCAAAAAATCCACCTGCAATGCGAGAGACCTGGGTTCGATCCCTGGGTCGGGGAGATCCCCTGAAGGAGGGCATGGCCACCCACTCTAGTATTCTTGCCTGGAGAATCCCCATGGACAGAGGAGCCTGGCGGGCTACAGTCCAAGGGGTCGCACAAAATTGGACATGACTGAACAAGTAACACGTTTATTACTTGAATTATAAGGAAAAGATAGATGGGCTGACAATTGGGCATTTTTGATGCACCAAAGCATGCTCCCTGGGCCAGTTAATGAATCCACCTGCAGACAGAGATGTGGTTCTGCCTCTTCCCTGATTTAAAGGTGGAATAAACGTCCTTCCCCCCCAAAGAGGGCAAGTGCTTGAGGTGGAGGGTCTCAGGGGGCAACTGGCACACAATACTTCTGTTCCTTCAAATCCTAGCTCAAGAAACACTTCCTCCAAGGACCATTCTTGACTAACACATCTTGTTTACCGAAGGACTACCACTCCCCTCAGCTCCACTGAGCTCTCTGCTGTGTTCATCTACACGTTCATCTTCCGCTCTGTCTCAGAATGCATTGTCCCTCTGTCCTTCTGCCACACACTCCCACCCCTACTCCGATACACCCTGAGCCTGTTTTATCCTTTGGGGCAACATTTACATCTGCAACTAGATACATTAACTATCTTAAGTTTTATTCTCTTCAAGTATCAAGTGCAGCAGAATTATTACATAAACACGTTCTGAAATTCATTCATACGGCCGTTCATGGATACTTCTTGAGTGAAACATCTCTTAGGCAAGAGAAATAAAGAAAGTAGGTTGAAAACCATTGACTTCCCCAATTACATTCAACGCTTTGAGTCTGATTTTCTATTACAGTTTACAGTTCCAATCTTATCCAGTACAATGCTTTCTTTTCAAGCCAAAGACAGAATTTTCTTTGAAAACCAGGCATATATAATAGTTATCTATTTCTCCACTTATAGCACTCATATTTTAGAAGGTCAAGGCAAATGCACTAGGCTAGAGGTTTTGTTTTGTTTTTAAAGAACTCTTTTCCTGAAGAAGGTGAGTGGGCACAGGCTTTCTAGGAGACAAACGCACCCCAGGGAGGCATTTCAAACCTGATCAGAGCCCCCAGGCAAAGGCAGACAGAGAAACCAGAGCTGGGGAGGGCTCACATTTTGTAATTGGGATGCAGCTGAGGGGAGCAGTCGGAAGTCAGGCCCAGAGCCTATAGAGCATGCAAACACAACGGCAGGCTCCCATCGAATAAGAGAAGAATCGCTTATTCTCTGTGAGGTTCCCAGCACCCACCACGACACACAGTGGGTGTACCCAAAACTTCACGGGTGCTTGAAATCAAACTTCTAGAACCGAACCATCCCCAGACTGTACTTCTCTCAGCCTAGACTGAAGAGCTGAGCAGCGTACCCTACTTACTGAGGTTCAAGAGCAGTGAGCTCCCAGGAGGTCAGGTGCACTGGAGCCAGGGCTCCCAGACAGGAAGTCAGAGTGGGGAGCTATCATTTCCTCCCACTGGGGGCTCCTTTCCTGCAGAGACCTGAAGATTGCCACCTGGATCCCACCCTCTGCTCCACCTCCTATGCAGGGAAACTGCAGAATGTATGTCTCAGTCAGTCCTTCCAAAGAAGTCTCAAAAATCCTTCCCCCAAACACAGAATCAGGATCTGTCAATTCCCAAAATCCATGTACGAGAGGTTCTGAAAGAAAGTGAAAAGCAAAGAGCTGGGAGAGAAGGAAGAAAAAAGGAAGCCTGATCTGACTCTGTCTAAGGGGGGAAAAAAAAACCCCACAAAGCCTTTCCCTTCATTCCCTTTGTGCCACCGATGTGCGTCATTTATTTGGTGACAAAGCCCTGAATGTTAATTGAATGCATTAAACGCATAATAACACAATCCAGAGAATTGTTTTGCCATATTTTTAAACTTCCATGTGCCTGGCTACCTACAGCTAAACAAGAACAGGTAAAAGATCTCTCTGAAATAAAAAACAAGGGGACTCGAGATGGGGAGCAGGCACCTACTTGAGTGTTCACGGGTTCCCATGGAGAAAAGGGCAACTGCCTGGTGCAAGGCAGTTTGGTATCAATGCAATAATTTCTGGATAGCTGCCAGTGCTAAGGTTAAAAAACAATATTACAAGGCTTCTATGATGACAGCCTACTGGGAGACATTTGTTGAAAATTGCTTTGCCTATCATTTAGTCAGCAAAAAAAACCCACAGTACTAGTTATGCTAGAACTCTGTTGAGTGTGCATCTATAAATGATTCAAATTGTAAGCGCATAAAGCCCCCATACAGGTAGATGTAATCACCATAAAAGCCTAGAGCCTCAGCTCTGTTCTTTTACATTGATAGGCCGTATAAATTTTCACCATATGTTGCCAAATAAGAAGCATAATTATAAAGAAAGTGTATTCTGAGTTTTAAATTCAACTTTCAAAAATGAAGTCAGAATGACTTTTTTTGGCACCAGGCAATAAACTTTTCAGCAGCCACACCATGAAAAACTGACATTCTAAACTACACAGCATCCTGCAACTTGACTTAATTTTAATGACATCTTTCACCCTGCAAGAAGGGACAACTCACACATTGCCAGGGAAACATGACAAGGTTTTTACTAGGCTGTCTCCTCCAAATACAGTTGGCCCTCTCGAGCCACAGGTTCCACATTGTGGAATCAATCAATCACGGATCAAAAGTATTCAGAAAAAAGAAAAAAATTCCAGAAAAGTTCCAAAAAGGGAAACATAGCATTTACATTGTACTTACAACTATTTACCTAGTATTGCTGTTGCTGAGTAGCCAAGTCTTGTCCAGCAATTTGTGACCCCATGGACTATAGACCACCAGACTCCTTTGTCCATGGGATTTCCCAGGCAAGAATACTGGAATGAGTTGCCATTTCCTGTTCCAAGGGATCTTCCTGACCCAGGGATAGAATCTGCGCCTTCTGCAACAGCAGGCAAGTTCTTTACCACTGAGCCACCAGGAAGCCTTACCCTGTATTCAGTTCAGTTCAGTTTAGTCGCTCAGCCGTGTCCGACTCTCTGCGACCCCATGAATCGCAGCACGCCAGGCCTCCCTGTCCATCACCATCTCTCGGAGATCACTCAGACTCGCGCCCATCGAGTCAGTGATGCCATCCAGCCATCTCATCCTCTGTCGTCCCCTTCTCCTCCTGCCCACCATCCCTCCCAGCATCAGAGTCTTTTCCAATGAGTCAACTCTTTGCATGAGGTAGCCAGAGTACTGGAGTTTCAGCTTTAGCATCAGTCCTTCCAAAGAACACCCAGGGCTGATCTCCTTCAGAATGGACTGGTTGGATCTCCTTGCAGTCCAAGGGACTCTCAAGAGTCTTCTCCAACACCACAGTTCAAAAGCATCAATTCTTCGGCGCTCAGCCTTCTTCACAGTCCAACTCTCACATCCATACATGACCACAGGAAAAACCATAGCCTTGACTAGACGGACCTTAGTCGGCAAAGTAATGTCTCTGCTTTTGAAAATGCTATCTAGGTT